>PVJI01019396.1:0-31147 GCA_004026765.1 Micronycteris hirsuta | reverse complement strand
CACTTCTAGAAAAAAGACATAAAGAGGGCCCAGAATCATATGAAAAGATGCTCAACATCATTAGCCATCAGAGAGATGCAAATTAAAACCACAATGAGATACCACCTCACACCAGTCAGAATGGCCATCATCAACAAAGCAACAGATAACTGTTGGAGGGGATGTGGAGAAAAGGGAACCCTACTGCACTGTTGGTGGGGATGCAGAATGGTGCAGCCACTGTTGAAAACAGTGTGGAACTTCCTAAGAAAAATGAAAATGGAACTGCCTTTCGACCCAGCAATTCCACTACTGGGATTATACCCTAAGAATCCTGAAAAACCAATTCAAAAGAACCTTTTCACTCCTATGTTCATAGCAGCACAATTCACAATAGCTAAGTGCTGGAAACAACCTAAGTGCCCATCTACTAATCAATGGATCAAGAAACTATGGTACATTTACACAATTGAATTCTATGCAGCTGTAAGGAAGAAGGAGCTTATACCCTTTGCAACAGCATGGATGTAACTGGAGAGCATTATGCTAAGTGAAGTAAGCCAGGCAGTGAGGGACAAATACCATATGATCTCACCTTTAACCGGATCATAACCAACAAAAGCATAAAGCAAGCAAAACATAACCAGAGACACTGAAATTAAGAACAGTCTAACAATAGACAGGGGAGAGGGGGAAGGGGACAATGGGTAGAAGAGTTTTCAGGAATCACTGTAGAGGACACATGGACAGAACTAAGGGGGAGGAGGGAGGCTGGGGGTGGTGGAATGGGAGGGGAAGGGGGGAGGGGAGAGGCTGCAAATAACTGTAATTAAACAAAAAATTAATAAAAAAAGTTTTGAAACATTTACAAAATGGAATACTATTTGGCCATATAAAAGAAGGAAATCTTATGTTTTCTGACAGCATGGATGGATATGGAGAGCATTATGCTAAGTGAAATAAGCCAGTGAGAGAAAGACAAGTACCATATAGTCTCACTTATATGTGGAATCTAGTGAACAAAATAAATTGATGAACAAAATAGAAAGAAGCAGAAATAAGCATGGATACATGGAGCAGACTGACAGCTGTTATAGGAGGTGGGAGGGGGACTGGATGAAAGAAGGTAAAGGGATTAAGCAAATATATATATAAAATCTCCAGTACCAGTCTGTTTTGATTTACAATAACTTGCTTGACTATTTTTTTTGGTGTTGAGTTTTGTGAATTTTTTAATATATTATTGATCATGCTATTACAGTTGTCCCATTTTCCCTCTTTCTTCCCCTCCACCCCCATACCCCCACATTCTCCACCCTTTAGTTTTTGTCCATAGGTCATACACTTAAGTTCTTTGGCTTCTACATTTCCTATACTATTCTTAACCTCCCCCTGTGTGTTTTCTACCTCCCATTTATGCTACTTCTTCTCTGTACCTTCCCCCCATACCCCCTACCACTCCCCTATTGATATTCCTCCATACCTCATATAACATTTAACATTTCATACACTAAAGGCTGGGTGATGATGAACTCCTTGAACTTTATCTGAGAATTTGTTTTTAAAAATAAATCTTGTATATTAACCCCTTAACAGATGTACTAGGTCTGTGCAGAAAGTATACATCCATGTAATATGAAAAATAGAGACATTTATTGAAGAAGTTACAAGATACAAGAAATATTGTACATAGGACTATGATGCCTCGTTCCCCTTCAAAGTAGGTACCTTGAGACTTCACACAGTTTTCCCAGCGTCTCTTCCACTGTTCAAACCACTCAGCAAAATCTTTTATTGGAATCACCATCAGCTCTCCCCATTGTATTTCCTGAATTTCACTGATGGTCTGAAATCTCTTCCCTTTCAAAGGTGATTTAATTTTGGAAAAGGCAGAAGTCACAGGGTGCCAAATCTGGTTCATTGGTAGTGGTTTGAATCAAGCCATTAGCAACTGCAGCACAATGTTCCTTCTGCTCTGGTAGCAGAAGCCACAGAATACAATTTTCCATTGCATGTTTCATGCCAAGATCCTGCATCAAAATCTTAGACACAGTAGTGTTTGGATTCCCCAGGTCATATTCTATGTCTCTCACTTCCAGTCATTGATCTTTGATTATTGCAGCCCATACAAATTTAACATTCTCAGGTGTCCTGCTTGTTATAGGCCTTCCAGAATGTGGATCACTTTCAACACATTCTTGACCATCTTTGAAGCATTTGTGTCACACATTTATTTGTGCTGAATTAATTTCAATGTCCCCAAAAACATTCTGAATCATCTGAACAATTTCCACAGAGGAGTATTCAAGCTTAATGCAAAATTTCATGCAGATCCATTGCTCTACTCACTCAGTCATTTTGAATGTGATGGCCACACAGTACACAAGCTCACTCAATGGCATCAATCACCTCCACTGACTAGTACAGTGAAGTCATCATTGTTCATTCACATGAGCATTCTAGTACACTCTTCCTGGCTTCTAGGTTACACCAATATCTCACAAACCATTCTCGTTATATTAACAATGAATGGATTTTTTCCAGAAAGACCTTGTGTGTGTGTGTGTGTGTGTGTGTGTGTATTTATACCAACAGATAATAATAAGCACCAGAAGATTATGAACAGTGGTCAGTTTGAATCACCTACCAAGAAATGCTGAATATTTTCCTGGATACTCAAGAACAAATCTATTCTATGTAATTTCACTTTCTCTGTTTATTTGCAGCCTTGTTTCAGATGTGAAATAGAAATGATCATTGTTGCCTTCAAAACATTATTCACTTTAGTCGAGAGTCTTCTTTAGAGGATACTAATCATTTGAGATTGATAAGTTGTTTTGACATTGTTGATCACAAGAAGCTTATTGATCTATGTGGTAGCTCCATGGCTGATATCAAGCCCAAAAGGACTCTAGGAAGCAGGATGGGGAAACATTTCTTCCCTGTCAGTACCTCAGTGTTATAAGCTCTAGGTGGTGTTGCTCAGTAGATTGAGTCCTGGCCTGTGAACCGAAAGGTCACCAGTTCGATCCCCGGTCAGGGCAAATGCCTGAGTTGTAGGCCAGGTCCCCAGTTGGGGATATGTGAGAGGTAATCAATGTTTGCCTCAAACATCAATGTTCCCCCCCCTCTCTTTTCCTCTCCCTTCCCTTCTCTCTAAAAATAAATAAATAAAATACTTTAAAAAATAAAATCTGTTGGACATTTTCTTATCCCATGCCATGTTTGTTATCAGCATGCCAATGCCCTCTGTCTGCTAGTATTTAATGTCTTAAACATGAGTTTTTTAAAAAAGCTTTGCTTTAACTGTGACCACAACTATAAAAATTATTATAGAAAAGACTTGTTAGTAATCTATCAAGGTTAAACTTAGGTTCATTTTGAAAAATTTGGAAGATGCAGAAATGAATCAAACTGCTTCTATCATGAAAGAGTAAGAGTTTAAAATATAAACATGATATTCAAAGCAGGACTAATAAGTGAGTTCTAAGGTAACTTTGGGCTTCAAAGACCTCCTTTTGTTTTTGAGCTATCCATAGGCCTGCCTCCTTTGATAAAGTGGGAAGGACTTCACAGTGGGAATCCTTGGTGAGTTTTCATTCATTTGAATAACTAAATTATTTTATCTGGACCTAACACAGCTAGATAAAAAATGCAGTAGTATACAATGAAGCAGCATGACCTTTTGGAAACACAGACTGCTAATATCCTATCACACAGGTTTTTACTTTCTGTGTGATTTAGTTATATAATATTCATTTGATTCAATATCGGGACTATCTCAGGATCTTTAAGGAAACTCATACTAAGGAAAGAGAAAAATATTATTCTTTAGGAATGACACTAGACTGAATATGTTCAAAGAAGATTCCGTAAAAGCAAAGTGTTTGACTTAGAAACGGATCTCTATTAAAGAAAATGGTCCAGTTTTTGTTTCTTTCTTTGCCCTTGTCATTCTACATCCACTGTGTATATCATAGCTAAAAACAATCTTGCTAGCTTAGCTCCAGTAGATTAGACCAGGAATTAGTAGGGTACCTAAAGAAAATCACTATAGATGTTGGGCAGGGTGGGGAATACAATTAATTCTGAGCTCGTTTTGACTGTGCACATTAAATGTTGGCAAAACCATGCCCTGGCTGGTGGAGCTCAGTGGACTGAGCACAGGCTGTGAATCAAAGGGTCACCAGTTCGATTCCCAGTCACAGCACATGCCTGGGTTGCAGGCCGTGTCCCCAGTGGGGGCCACGTGAGAGGCAACCACACACTGATGTTTCTCTCCCTCTCTTTCTCCCTCCCTTCCCCTCTCTAAAAATAAATAAATAAAATATTAAGAATAAACAAATAAAATATTAAGAGTAAATAAAAAATATCAAAAATAAATAAATAAATAAATATTGACAAAACCAACCCAATCTGATCCTCTATTTTGAGAAGTACAAATGTCAGATGAAAAGGAGAATGCAAATCATTCGACCTCAGGACATTATCCTGATTAACACTCAGCTATATTCTTATTTTCTAAGTCATGTGAATAATAACTACACCAGCTGCAACAACTACTAGTACTATTACTATTATTACTGCTTCTGCTGCTACAAAATAACTAGCATTTTCTGAGAATTTATCATGGTTCAGGTACTGGAATAAACACTTTACAAAGATTATCTTTATTTAATCCTCATTCATCTCTATGAGGTGGATTCATCTACAATATATAGATAAAGACTCTTGGACACTAAGAATTTCAGCGACTTGCCCAAGGTCACACTACTTGAAAGTGGCAGAGCCAGAATTCAAATCAAGGCAAATATTCAAGCCTTAAAAACATCAGTAACCAGAGTGACTCTGAAACTGATGAGTGACCTGGCTACCTTATTCTCACATGGATCCTTTCAATAAACCTCTATCCCTGAGAGTAATCTGAGTCTGTCTTTTCCCTGAAACTTTAAAGATCCTAATACCACCATTTACCATTCTCATTTATAGTCATAGTCTATTTTAAAATGAAATAAAAACCTTCTTAGTGTGAGCCAATGTGAATTAGTAAAACATGAATACATATTGGATTCTTGCTTAATTCAAGACATTCTATTAGGGTATGTAGAGCATAGTATACAAGGAAGCATTATATGTGCTCTCTGGCTCCATGGAGTTTACAATCCTGGTAAAGTGTGAGATGTATATTGTTTATAAGAAGAGAAAAGTCACAGTATAAGACATTTTGAGGACAATGCTAATAGCTCAAATTTAATAAGCACTTATGTGTTGGATACTAATTGTAGTACTTAATATCTTTTATCATATTTAATTCTTGCATGAACACCACAAGATAAGTACTATTGTTATCTCATATTTACAGGTGAGGAAACTGAGGGTCAACAACAATGAGTATTTTGGTCAAAGCTTCCTACCTAGTAAGCAACAGAACCAGATCTAAAATCCAGCCTGTGTAACTTCAGAGACTGAGCATTTCACCAATAAAGGCCAATTGCTCTTATGGCAAATATCTGAATAAATGGCATAGTCAGTAAATATTTGGGAGTGCCTGGGAAGAAGGGAAATTTTTCTCTAGGCTAAAAATGGGTGTGAGTTTTCATTATTATGGAAAGGTTAGTTTACTTTGGAGTAAGCAAACTTGAAATATTAAAATGGAAACTTGCAAAATAAAAACATTAGAATATGAACATTTGCATTACAAAGTTTGTTTCATAAAGAATCATCACAGTTATCTTTTAAATAAAAGTCCCCCCTATTGTGCTCAGAATATAATTGAATTCCCATACACACAAAGCAAAGGAAAGAAAGAAATGAATATACACAATGCTTGTGTAATGTGACTACTTTATAAAATAAGATACAACTTTACCAGATTTCATACGCAAACTCCCAGGCTTCCAACAAAGACCAAAAAAAAGATACGATAAAACCTCCACTTACTCATCTTCTTGTCTGGGTCCCTCATTTTATGGATGAGAAAATGAAAATTCAAGAGAAGTGATTTGGTCAGGGTTACACAGCTAGTTAGTGGCATCCTCATTGGTGGTTTGCAAGACTCATGTTCTTTGGTTCCCGGCCTCATTTTCTTTAAACTATACCAGTTCATTGTTCTTTAATAAGAAGCAAAAATAATGTCAATAAATTTTAGATCAAATATCATTAAATCTTTATTGTTATAATGCATGGACAATTGTCACCCTGAATACAAGAAGAGAGAGAAGCAGTGAAGTAGCCCATATTAACCTAGACAGTTTTATCACAAAAATTCGTTTCACTCATTTCTCTCAACTTGTTAGGGGCCAGCAGGATAAATGCCATTCACATATCTGAAAGCTTAAAAGGTGGTTGGGTGACTCTGTGACTACATTAAAAGTTTTTTTTTTTTTTTTTTATCAGTGGAGCTTTACATGCTTTCAGTGTGATATCAAATGAACAAAGTTATTTAGCATAAGTGGCTCAGAAAAGCTTTCTCTACCAATTCACCAAGGCTAATAGATATACTATATAACTCCCTGGAGTAATACTTGTAAAAATGTAAAGGTGAAATGCTCTGTTTTCACTATGATTTGTTGGAAAAGTAGTACCAGCAGTAAATAAGTGAGGTCTGAAAATAAGCTATAAAGTTCCAAAAATAATTTTCATGTGGATTATCATAGAGGAAGTACAAGCATTTACTCTCTTGAACTGTGATGGACCTAATAGCCTGTAGCCTATGTGATCAGAATTTCTACCAAGTCAATATGCAGTCCTCATTCTTAAGGGTGTTTGACTCAGACTATTTATATTTTGGTCTGGTTTGTGGGAGTTCTTTCCACATGCGTGAAAACACGCAAGTTCTGGGAATCACGCGTAAAGAGCACGGCTCCGCGTGAAGATAAATTATCCCCGTGTGGATCATGTCAGTGGAAAAGGAATTCTCTAATGGGAATTTGGCAAAAATGTATCTTAAGAGATTCTAACTTGCTGGGTCTCTTCCTCCCCAAAGTCAGGAAGCTTAAGTTAATAGGTCACTGCCTCAATGTTTTATGACCCCCTAAGTTAACAGCCCTAGTTAGTCTACCCTCAAATTACTTGTCTCCTGTTTAATGTATACCCTGGTCCTGTCTGCCACCGGACCTGAATTTACATCCTAATGCTTTGATAATGAGTAAACCTACCCCTTATCTATTCCCTTCCCATATATCCTCATGACCGAACTGAAGACCCCTATTCTGCATAAGTTCATGAATAATCAATTCAATGTAAATGTGCCCTAAGGCTTCTAATAAAAACCCCGGCTAAGCTACCCACGGGGTCTTTTTCTTAGATGGAGGAAAAGACCCGTGGCTGCTGGATTCTATTCTCCAAGCATGTCTCTGGGTAAGATTGATTCACACGATTGGGGCGGTCCCCCCAGATGGATTTTGCGGGTCGAAATCCCCAACACTGGTCCATGAAACATATAGTTATTGGTTATTAAAATGCCCTGCAGTATTTTTCCATTACAGAAAAATATAAAAAGCAATTTATGCAGCTTGTGTGTAAATTGATACATGTCATAAAGACAAAAATTGCAATTTGTTTCCAAATTGCACTTCTTTACTATTAGAACTGGTTACAGCTTTCAAAAGCTAATCATAGTGAAAACTTGGTTAATCTGTTGGTTGTATGGGTTTGAATGCAAAGAGCTCTTTTCATAAAATCTATGGCTCTAGACAGTGTATACTACTCCTTTAGCCTTCGACCATAGTGTGCACCAATGCAGGTTTGACATGTAAAAATGGACAAATCAAGAAAGAGAAAGCTGCCTGGCCCACATGAGGTTACCTATTTCATGCTTAATTTTTGCAACAGTCATTCCTAGCTGTAGGGTAGACAAGACTAAAGACAAATGATGAATCAAAGTAAGAACAAAATTAAATGAAAATGGAGAACAAAGATGATAGGATATTTGCAAGGGACATCTCTGTGATGTTCTCTCTATTGATCATAAACCAAAATCCAAGCCCAGAAGTTATGGCTTTGGATCATCAAACCTCATCTTGACTTAGAGTGGCTGTCTGAACTATTCCTCCCTAAATACCAATGTTTGCTTTTTCTAAACATAATATTTATCACTTTAAAATAGATCATTCTCATTTCAGGAAAAGGTCAGGTATGGATGAAAATCCCTTGCAGTACTAATGACTTTTTCTATCATATTTCCTTTTTGAATACATATAGTTTATTTCCCTCTGGAATGTCCCTTGTTTTCTTTCAGCCGCTCCCTTGCCTGCAATGCTAGAGCTGTGTATGCATGATTCTATGACACATAAGGGCTTGTCATTTCAGAGCCATTAATTTCAGTAAATAATCATTTGTTGGGTTTTAACTATTTTATCATTAAATTTACCATATATTTAGTGTTTTTTTTACTACAATAATATTTTGTAGGGGAATTTTAATGTCACTTAGAATCCATTTTCATAAACAAACACCAACAATATTTTTTAAGAGCTGCGAATTCTGCTACTTCACCTTCCACAGCCATAAACTCATTCACCGTATCCATCCTAATGGAGCTGGATTAATGAAGCTTTTCAAAAGTGCCACATTTGGTGAAAATTGTGGAAGTACCTGAAGGACTGGTTATTTGCAGATTTACTAGCAAAAAATGTTGTGATTTTGGCTGCTGACTAGAATGTATGTAATATCCTATTGTAGTGCCTCCAAGGTGCACTGAATTCCACTTTCTGTCATCACACTAATGAAGAGGAGCAATGAAACAGATAATGGATAGCAGCAGGTCACTTGCTGATCTCCTCATTAACTTGGGAAGTAGAAAGAAAAGTATGTAGGAGATGACACAGGAAAGTAATACAGCTTGCATTTTCCTTCCGGGGGTAACCATAAAAATTCAAATGCAAATAATTTGTCTTTGAAAACTGTCCACCTTGCCCATTTCCTTCTTTACCAGGAACTAGTATCCCTACTTATTTTTTAGCTGCCCAGGAACCACACAGAGCTATTTTTAATCTTCTCTCCAAGTGCCTATGCTCTGCATGTTTCCTTACTCTAATACCCATCCCAAATAAAAGCACACCTGCTCTGTGTTTCATTTCATTTTATCACACATGCTTTCCAAGGTGACATAGCACACATGTTGCCATTCTGCTCGCAGCATGACCACAGGAGACCACATTAATCATGTATTCCACTTTTTTTGTTGCTAAAACCAGTCAGATTCATAGTTTTTCTCAACCATCCCAGCAAACATTATCACATCAATGAAACAAAAAATAAAATAAAATTATTTAACTAAAAATATAGTTTCATAGTTTCACTATTACATGTGTTAATAGTGAAACACTAGACAACTTTCCAATAAAGTCAGAAGGATAATACAAAGTTTTTTTTTAATTATCATTGTAGTTTGCAGCATTGGAAAGGCGATTATAAAACTAAAGCATTCAGAAGTATTTATGTAGTTCAAGTGGAGCGTAACAATGTAGACTGATTTTAGAATTTTCTGTGTTAAAATAAACATGTTAAAATAGCTGGGTAATCACTGACATTTTTTTAAAAAATCAGTCAGTCCAAAAGATTACGAGAAAGTAGAACTAAAGGAAATAGAAAAAAGACAAACAGAAAATACATATGCAAATATGCAGCGATTACTACCAATATAAATGGACTAAACTCTCCAACTAAAAGAAAAAGACTGTTCTACTGGACTTTTTAAAATCCAATTATATACTTTACAAGAGTATACAAAAAGATTAAAGTTAGAGAATAAAAACACTATATTGTGCAACATTAACCCAAAGTAAGTGGCTATAGATACATTAGTACCAGAAAAATAGACACTAACAATTAAAAAGTAAAACATTAAAAAGTCCTGTACTAGAGATAAGGAGGATCACTACATAATAACAGACACTTAATTACCAAAATGATAAACCAATCCTAAGCTTGTTTTAATCAATTGATATAGTCTCCAAAACATAAAACAATGACAGAAGTACAGAGAGAAGTTGAAAAATAAATCGTCATCATAAGATATTTCATTATAGTTGTCTCTGTAATTGACAATTGGGGTAGATTGAAAAAATAAATAGCAGTGTAAGGGGGTGGGACGGGAGGGGAAGGGAGGGGGGAGTGGAGAGGCTGCAAATAACTGTAATTAAACAAAAAAAATTAATTAAATAAAAAAAATAAAATAAAATAAAATAAAAAGAAAGAAAAAATAAATAGCAGTGTAAAAGATATGAACTGTCAAATTTGAAAAAAATTGTCATCAGATTATATTCTTTGACTATCAAAATTACATATTTTATAAGGGTCATGTTGCCATTTAACTTCTCTGATTTATTGATGTATAGTTTACAAATATAAACTATATAATTTAAGTTATACAGTGGGATGGTTTGACATATATATATATATATATATATATATATATATATATATATACATTGTGAAAAATTACTACAGTCAAGTTAATTAATGCATTTATCTTCTCATGGTTTGTTTTATTTTACTTTTTGTTTGTTTGTTTTGATATGGTGATCATACTTAAGATCTACTCTTTTAGCAAATTTCAAATATACAATACAGTATTATTAACTATAGTAACCATGCTATACATTAGATCCCCAGATCTCATAATTGAAATTTTGTTTTCTTTGACCAACTCATCCCTCATAAACACTGTTCTTTTCTCTGGTATTTTGAGTTTAGCATTTTTAGATTCCTCATTACTGTTAGGATGGTTATTATAAAAAAAAAACAAGAGATAACAAGTGTTGGTGACAGTGGGGAGAAAAAAGCAAACACTTATGCACCATTGGTAGCAATGTAAATTTGTACAACCATTATAAAAACAGTATGGAGCTATTTCAAAAAATTAAAAAACAATTACCACATGATCTAACAATTCCATCATTGAGCACTGAGTATACATACAAAGGAAATGACATCACGTATATTTTTATACAAGAAAAATTCATCATTGAACATTAAAAACGAACAAATGAAATGCCAAGTATGTCATATATCAAAGAAAACTTCATAATAAAAATGTGCAAATATTTAGAACTAAGTGATCACAGAAACTTTTTACATCTAAACACAAGGATGTGCCTAAAGTGTTATTTCGAAGAAACTTTAAGGCCTTAAATTGGTATAATATGAAAGAAGCAAAGTTTAAATAATGATTAGATCATCAATTTTAAGAATTCAGAAAAAATACCAAAATAAATCAAAATAAAGTAGAAGGAAAAAATAATAATATTTAATTAAATAGAAAATGAACATAAAATAAAGACCAACAAAGGTATAAGTTAGCTCTTTGGTAAGATTTTTCTTTAATGATGAACTTCTAATGGAGTAACCAAAGAAAAAAGAAAGAGCACACTATATACCATAATAAGAGTATGAAGGTCCTGGCTGGTGTGGCTCAGTGGATTGACTGCCAGCCTGTGAATCAAGGGGTTGCCAGTTCAATTCCCAGTCAGAGCACATGCCTGGGTTGTGGGTCAGGTCCCCAGTGGGGGTTCTTGAGAAGCAACCATAAATTGATGTTTCTCTCCTCTTTCTTCCTCCTTTCCCCTCTCTCTAAGAATAAATAAATAAATCCTTTAAAAAAAGAATGAAAAAGAAAAGGTACAAATAAACAATATTAAGAATAAAAAATAAAATATAATTATAGATGTTGATATTAAATAGATAAGAGAATAATACAAAGAACTTTTTGTTAGTAACTTTGCAAACATAAATAAATGAGTAAATTTCTAGAAAAATATAATTTATAAAAACTGACTCAAGAAGAAATAGGAAACTGAATAACTTAAGAGATATTAAATAAATTCAACTGACAGTTAAAAGTATCTTCCAGTGAAGAAAACACCAAACTTTAAAAGATTTCCAGAGAAATTCAAGAAACATATTATTTTTCTTACTCAAATTTTTCAATAACATAAAAGATGCCCTTCTGGTGTAGCTCAGTGGATTGAGCATGGGCTGAAAACCAAAAGGTCCTAGTTCGATTCCCAGTCAGGGGACATGCCTGGGTTGCAGGCCAGGTCCCCAGTGAGGGCCATGTGAGAGGCAACCATACATTGTTTTTTCTCCCTCCCTTCTCCCCTCTCTAAAAATAAATAAATAAAATCTTAAAAAAAAGAAAATTATTCTTAATTCATTTTACACGGCTAACATAGTATTTATATAAGAACTAGACAACAATAGCCCAAGCAGAATCTATATGCTTCTGGTGAGAGTATAATTTGTTCCCACCACTTTGTTAAATAAATATAAAATATACATATTTATTTATATATAAATTATATATTATATAAGTTACATATAATTTTATATACTCTCCTCATGGATGAGTTATGTTATCAATTATAAAAATTATTATTTCTAAGGAACCACTATGGAGGACACATGGACAGAACCAAGGGGGAGAAGGGAGGTAGGGTTGGAGGGGGTGGGGGGGAGAGGAGGGGAGAGGATGCAGACAACTGTAATTGAACAACAATAAAGTAATTATTTAAAAATTATTATTTTTGGCCCTGGCTTGTGTAGCTCAGTGGATTGAGCGCAGGCTGGGAACCAAAGGGTCACTAGTTCGATTCCCAGTAAGGGCACATGCCTGGGTTGCTAGCCAGGTCCCCAGTGAGGGCCATGTGAGAGACAACCATACATTGCTGTTTCTCTTCCTCTCTCTCTCCTTCCCTTCCTCTCTCTCTCTAAATTAAATAAAATCTTAAAAAATAAAATTAAATTGAATAAAAAAGTAGTTCTTAAAAAGAAAATTATTATTTCTGATAACTTTATTTTGAAAAAAAGAAAAAATTAAACATATAAACTTGAAACCAAGTTCTAGTCTGGGTATCCTATAATAGTGAACCAAAACAATTGCATTGTGATTTAGAAAATGGTGATTAGTTTTCTTTCCCATTCCCATCAGTGACTAATTCAAACTTTTAAGACTGTGCTTTTCAAGCTCACTTCCTTTTCTTTTCCTTCTACCTTCACTTCCTTTTTCAGAGATAATATAGAGGCTATTGAGCCTAAAATCTATCAACATTATTCCCTCCCAAATTATTACACTTTATCTATTATATACCTGTACAAATATTTAGTCTCTCTTTCCATTACAGAGAAAGCAACTAAGGTAATCCTTCCACTTGTGTTGTTTCTCATCTCTTCCAACAATTTATTCCATCAGTTTTTCCCATTCTGTCCTGTATATTCAACATCTTTTTTTTCATTCATTCTTTTACTTCAGCCAATTTTTATTAATAACACCATCATCCATCTTCATATTTAGGCAAATTAAAACATGGGAGAGTTTCCTGACTCCTTATGTTATGGGTTTTTACTAGGAATATTATAAGTTTTATAGAAGCATTGTAATAGGAACAAGCCCAGAGGGCATGCTATGACCCCTGGCCAAATGTTAGTTTCTTTGTATCCTGTAATGCCTAACCAGTCACATAGCACTTTGCAATCTTGTGTCTGGCAGGAAGAGTAGCCTCCTCCCCAGTAGGTCGTTATCTAGGAATGCAGATGTAGGAACTGCTGTCTGGAGACGTCTCTGTTTGCTCATCTCAAGTGATATACGCCCCTCTGCATTTCCAGGGAACTTTGAACCTTCATCCCAAGCCCATGTGCCTTGTTCTTTGTCTCCCAAATAAGGTAGCTAGACCTAACTTCCACTCCTGGCTCCTGTAATCAGTTTCTGCCACGTAGTTTCCCCGCCACTGCCTGAATGTATATAAGCCAGTCCCTTTCCTTTGTTCAGGGCTCAGAATTTGGAGTTCCTCCTCTGAGCCCTCACACATAATAAAGGGTCGTGTTCCGCCATGTCTCCCACGTGTGAGTTAATTTTTCCATAACAGTTATACCCTCTTGGCCTCCTCCACCCAAGTCTTCAAAGTAACCAAAGTTCTGTTGTCTACTATATTATTTGAATAGCTACCACATTTTTCTTTTCTTCCCAATCTTACAGCTACTGTCTTGATTCAGGCCTTCATCATTCACTTCTAGATTGATACAGCGCTTCCTAATATATAGTATGGTCTTGAAGAAAAGCATGAATTGTAGAGTCAGCATGTGTTCAGATGCCAACAATATATTTTCTAATTGTGACTTTTGACAAATTAACATCTCTAAGCTTTATTTTCCTCAGCAATAAAATGAAGGTGATAATGTTTTCCTTGAATGTTATTAAAGGAAATGAGAGTGTTTCAGGACAATAAGGTCCCTGGGTCCAGCGTGGGGACCAGGGTGGCTGCAAACTCAGTTCCAGGGCCTGCTGACTCTGCCTCAGGTTTGTGGGGAGAGAGATGGGTCAACGGCTCCATCCCCTGACAAACAAGGTTTGAGCATCACTGGGAGAGACCTGCTTGCTTGAAGTCTGAGGGCGGGAAATAAAGACCAAGTGGTGAACACACAAGGGCTGTGTGCACCCACGGAGACTGTGGACACTGGCTGCAGCAGCCTCCCAGCCTCTTGCACCCCTACTCCAGGGCTCACATCCAAAGCCCCTGGGAGAGTGGGCACCTGAACCTGCAGGACTAGTAGCTGCCCATCTAGCAGACCCGGAACGGAGTGTGCCTGACCCTGCCACCCAGAGGCATCCTGCACCCAACCCATGCACCCCCAGGGAAGTAGCAGAGGAGGCACACACCTGCATCTGCAAAGGTGGCCATGGCTCTCTAAGAGGAAGGCAGAGACACACCCACAGAGGAGAACTGCAGAGATTAGAGAGTCAGCAATCCCCAGAAAGTCTTAACTCATTTGGGGGGCTGAACTAACCTGAAGGGTTCCTAGCATCTAGGACAGCAAAGAAAGAGAAGGTGGTGTGTGAGTTGCCCCTAATTGGTGCAAATCAAGGACAGCACAACTGGTGGACTGAAGGCCTAGGCTGAGTGCAGAACTGAGGAACTGGGCTGGAGGCTGGGCAAGTGCAGCTCAGGAAGGGAGAGGAGTGAAACCAATTCCCCTTCATCCTGCTGCAGCCAGGAAGACCAGAGGACCTGGATTGGCCAGTTTGAAACCAGCAGGAGGCTTTTTTTTAATACTTTTTTCTTTTAACTCCTTATTCCTTTCTTTCCTTCTATCTTTTTTTTCCTTTCCCCCTTCTTTCTTTCTTTTTCTTTATATCTCTTCTTCCTTAGTTCTTCTTTTTTTTTAATTCACACAAGTGAGACAATAATATCTGGAACTGTGAAAAGACTAGAGTTAGACCCAAAGAGGGGTCATCCCAACAGCTGAGACAGTGAGACAAATTTCACTTGACTACTCCAGAAAACATGTGAGTTATTACAAATTTGAATTAGTATTTTTATTATTCTTACACCTTTCATTTTACTAGTATTTTTGTATTTCTCTCCTTTCAGTTTAGTCTTCACCTGGCAGGTGAAATTACATTGTTTGACTGGTTTCCCTTGTTGTCTCATTCATAGTTTATTTTTAATCTACTGTCTTTCACTTCACCTGTGTTCCATTAGTACAGTACTCTAGTCCTGTACTTCCTATTCTTGTTATTCAGATCACATAGATTCTGTCATATGATTGTTGCTCCATTAACATTGTAAAGAATTACTGTTCCATACAATTGTAAATACTACACAGCACCCCTCCCAGATCTTAGCCCACTTCACGGTTTCCTGAACTTTATTACTGTTATTGTTAACTTTATTCTCTCACAGACTACACATATTTTCTATCTTTTACTCTCACTTTACCTCATAATCTGACCTCCCACAAGCTCACTGCTTTCTAGATCCAAATCGCAATCCTCTCCCCACCAACAAGAGTTTTATCTTCTTTCTACCCTTTCTAAAAAGTGACTAGTTGGGTGAAAGATGATGATTAACACTAAACATATCCAAAGATCTTCTATCTCTTCTTATGAGTTGGTACTTTAACTATCATAGTATACACTCCTGCTGTCTTAAACCATTTTGTCATCCCCCTTCAACTGATCACAAAAAAAGAGTAGATAGAAGCTATAGACACCAGGATACCTGCTGGAAGAGGAAACCCACTAACAAAGGAACTACCATCAGATAAGAACAGAAGAGGGTGAAGGAGGGAGTGGAAGCCAAACTAAATTAACCCAGGACCTATATCTGGAAACACAACCAAATGGTGGAGAAAATACTCAGAACAAATAACTGAACAAGCAAGAGAGAATCCTCAAAACCTGTACACATGGAAGAAACAGCTTCAACACAACCTTCCTACACCTGCAAACAGAATAGAAGAGGTGGAGGACAGAGTGACCATCAGTAAACCAGCTGGAGGGAAGGACCCACCAAAGAAAGACCCAAAAATAATCACAACCCAGAGACATACAGAGAACCAACATAAATGACAGCCCAAAACCAGTGAGCTCAGGAGGTCAAGGAGACTGCACCACTGAATCTCACAGGTTGTCTACCATAGAAGTTCATACCATAAACTCAGGGAGAGAGAACAGATCAATTTAAGAAACAGGCTAACAAGCAGAGTCTCACAAATAATGGGAAGACAAAGAAGCAATCTCCAATGAAAGGAAAGGAGGAAGCCTCAGAAAGACAGCTAAATGAAACAGAGGAAAGTCAACTATCAGATAATGAGTTCAAAACAATGGTTATCAGGAAGCTCAATGAGCTCACAGAGAGTTACCGGAAACTACAGAGAAACTACAATAAACTCAATGGAAACTATATCAACATGAAAAAGTAAATAAAACTATCAACAAGAGCCAAGAGGAAATGAAGAATACAATTTCTGAACTGAAGAACACAGTAGAAGGAATCAAAAGCAGGTTCAATGAAGCAGAGGATCGGATCAGCGAGCTGGAGGACAAGGTAGAAAAAACACCCAGAAAGAGCAAGAAAAAGAAGAGGCTCAGAAAGAATGAAGAGGGGTTAAGGAAAATGCAAGACAACATGAAACATAATAATATCCATATAATAGACATATCAGAGGAGAAGAAGGAGAAGGGATAGAAAAACTGTTTGATAAAGAAATTATGGAAAACTTGGCTAAAATGATAAAAGAAAAAGTCATACAAATCACAAACATGGAGAGTCCCAATCAAGAGGAACCCAAAGAAGCCCACTTCAGACACATCACAATAAAAATGGCAAAATCAGCCTGACTGGTGTAGCTCAGTGGATTGAGTGTGGGCTGGGAACCAAGCGGTCCCGGTTCGATTCCCAGTTGGGGCACATGCCTGAGTTGCAGGCCGGATCCCCAGTGAGGGCCATGTGAGAGGCAAACACAAATTGCTGTTTCTCTCCCTCTCTTTCTCCTTCCTCTCTCTAAAAATAAATAAATAAAATCTTTAAAAAATGACAAAATTAAAAGATAAAGAGAGAATCTTAAAGGTGGCAAGGGAGAAATAGTAAGTAACATACAAGGGAGCCCTGATAAGACTAGCAGCATACTTCTTAATGGAAATGCTCCAAGCCAGAAGGGAATGACAAGAATTATTCCAAGTAATGAGAATGAGAGGACTGCAACCAAGACTACTTTATCCAGCAAGGCTCTCAATTAAAATGGAAGGCCAAATAAGGAGTTTCCCAGACAAAAGAAGCTTCAAAGGAGATACCTCCTCCAAACCTGCTTTCCAAGATATGATAAAGGGTTACTTTAAGAACAAGAAGAACAATAGTAAAAGACAGAGGAACACAGGTATGGAAAAAATGGCAATGAATAAGCACCTATCAATAATAACCTTAAACGTAACTGGATTAAGTGCTCCAATCGAAAGACACAGAATAGCTGAATGGATAACAAAACATGATCCAAGCATGTGCTGTCTACAAGAGACCCACCTCAGGACAAAAGACCTACACAGACTGAAAATGAAGTGCTGGAAACAAATATTCCCAGAAAATGGACATGGAAAAAAAAGACAGGGTAGCAGTACTCATGTTGGACAAAATAGACTTCAAAAGAAGAGCCATAAGAAGAGACCCAGAAGGTCACTTCATAATACTCAAGAAAAGAATCCAGCAAGAAGACATAAACATTGTGATCATGTATGCACCCAATCTTGGATCACCCAAATACATAAAGAGAATCTTGGAGGACTTCAAGAAAGATATTGGTAGTACCACAATTACAGTAGGGGATTTTAACACCCCACTGTCAAAAATGGACAGATTTTCCAAACAAAATATCAACAAAGATATTGTGGTATAGAACAATGTTCTAGATGAAATGAGCATAACTGATATATATAGAACCTTTCATCCCAAAGAGCAAAATATATATTCTTTTCAAATGCAAATGTAACATTTTCAAACATTGGCAACATGAGAGGACACAAAACAAGCCTCAACAAATTCAAGAAAATTGAAATCATATCAATCATTTTCTCTGACCACAAGGGACTGAAACTAGAAACCAACCTCAAGGAAAACAACCCCAAAACACTCGATATCATGGAGATAGAATGGCATGCTATTAAACAATGAATGGATCAAGAATGAGATTAGGAAAGAAATAAAAAATTTCTCAAAACAAAAGAAAATGAACTCACAACAAAACAAAACTTATGGGACACAGCAAAAGCAGTCCTGAGAGGGAAGTTCATAGCAATACAGTCCTACCTGAAAAACATAGAAACATTTCAAATAAACAGCCTAACCCTATGCCTACAAGAACTCAAGGAACAACAACAAAGAGAGCCCAGAGCAAATAGAAGGAAGGAAATAACGAAGATCAGAGCACAATTAAACAACATAGAGAGTAAAAGCACAATTCTAAGGATCAATCAATCTGGGAGCTGGTTCTTTGAAAAGATAAACAAAATCGACAAGCCTTTAAGCGGGCTCATCAAGAAAAAAAAATAGAGGACCCAAATAAACACAATCAGAAATGAAAGAGGAGACACCATAGAAATACAAAAAAATTGTAATATCTTGCTATGAAGAACTATATGCCAAGGAATTTGAAAACCTGGGTGAAATGTACAAATTTCTAGAAAAATATAATCGTCCAAAACTCAATGAAGAAGAAAGAGAAAGCCTGAACAGAACATCAACAGCTTATAAAATTGAAATACTAATAAAAAAGCTTCAAACACATAAAAGCCCTGGACCAGATACTTTCACAGGAGAATTTTACAAGGTATTTAAGGGAGAGCTAACCCTCATCCTCCAAAAATTATTCCAAAAAATTCAAAATGAAGGAAGACTCCCAAGCTCTTTTTATAAAGTTTGCATCATCCTAATCCCAAAACCAGATAAAGACATAACAAAGACAGAAAATTTCAGGCCAATGTTGCTGATGATTATAGATTCTAAAATCCTCAACAAAATATTTACAAAAGTCATTGAGCAATATGTTAAAAAGATCATAAACCATGATCAAGCAGGATTCATCTCAAGGATGCAAGGATGGTACAATATTCAAAAATCAATAAGCATAATACACCACATAAACAAAAGCAAAGACAAAATCACATGATCATATCAACAGATGCGGAAAAAGTGTTTGATAAGGTACAGCAACCATTTATGATAAAACACTCAGCAAAGTGGGAACAGAGGGAAAATTACTCAACATAGTAAGGGCCATATATGAGACCTACAGCCAACATCATACTCAATGGACAAGAACATAAAGCTTTCCCATTAAGATCGGGAACAAGACAAGGATGTCCAATTTCAACACTCCTATTCAACATAGTACTGGAAGTCCTAGCCACAGCAATCCAACAAGAAAAATAAATGAAAGGCATTCAAATTGGAAAGGAGGTAGTAAAACTGTCATTTTTTGCAGATGACATGATAATGTACACAGAAAATCCTATAGACTCCATTAAATATCTACTCAAACTAATAAATGAATTTGGCAAAACAGCAGGATACAAAGTCAATATTCAGAAATCAAAGGCTTTTTTGTACACCAACAATGAAATATCAGAAACAGAAATCAGGAAAAAAATCCATTTGATATGGCAACAAGAAAAATAAAGTACTTAGGAATAAACCTAACCAAGGAGGTAAAAGACCTGCACTCAGAACACTATACAACACTGAAGAAAGAAATTAGGGAAAACACATAGAAATGGAAGCATGTACCGTGCTCATGGATTGGAAGAATTAACATTATTAAATTAGCCATACTAACCAAAATGATTTGTAGATTCAGTGTAATACTTTTGAAAGTACAAATGACAAATTTCACAGATGTGGAACAAAGATTTCAGAAATTTATATGGAACCATAAATGACCTTTTATAGTTGCAGGAATTTTGAGAAAGAAGACAAATCAGGAGGGATCACAATACCTGATATCAAACTGTATTACAAAGTTACTGTAATCAAAACAGCCTGGTAATGGCATAAAAACAGGCATATAGACCAATGGAACAGAATACAGAGACCAGAAATAAACCCAAGTATTTATGGTCAACTAATATTTGAGGAAGGGAGAAAAAGCATAAAATGGAGTAAAAATAGACTCTTCGACAAATGGTGTTGGGAGATGTGAACAGCTACATGCAAAAATATGAAACTCGATCACCAACTTACATCATAAATGAAAATAAATTCAAGGTGGATAAAAGATTTAAATATAGCTTGTGACACCATAAACGTCCTATAGGAATACATAGGCAGGAAAATCTCAGACATTCCACGCAACAACATCTTCACTGATATGTCCCGTATAGCAAGGAGCATGAGGGAAAGAACAAACAAATAGGACCTCATCAAATTGAAAAGTTTATGTATGCTTTAAGAAAACTGAATTAAAATGAAGAGAACCAACTATATGAAAAAACATATTTGCTAATGATATATCGGAAAAAGGTATGATCTCCAAAATATATAAAGAACTCACTATGCAGGGAAGAGAAAGAAGGAGCTCCTACACTTTGCAACAGCATGGATGGAACTAGATAGCATTATGCTAAGTGAAATAAGCCAGGCATTGAAAGATAAATACCATATGATCTCACCTTTAACTGGAACATAATCAGTAAAAGAAAAAAAAACAAACAAAATGTCACCAGAGATATTGAAATTAAGAACAATCTAACAATAGCCAGACTGGATGGGGGAAGAGACAGTGGGGAAGAGGTTTTTCAGGAACTAGTATAAAGGACACATAGACAAAACCAAGGGGGAGGGTGGAAGCAAAGGAGGGAGGTGAGTTTGGCTGGGGTGGTGTGTTGTGGTGGGGAGAAAATGAAGACAACCCTAATTGAATGATAGTAGACTAATTTAAAAAAAAAATTATATGGAACCAGAGATGTCCCTAAATAGCCTCAGCCATATTGAGACAGAACAAAGTAGGAGGGACCACAATTCCTGGTATCAAACTCTACCACAAGGCAACTGCAATCAAAACTGTCTGGTAGTAACATAAGAAAAGACAGAAAGATTAATGTAACAGATTATAGAGCCTAGATACAAAACAATGTGTCTATCATCAATTAGTATTTGACAAAGGGGACAGAAGCATAATATGAAGTAAAAAACAGATTTTTCAACAAATGTTATTGAGAGATCTCGATTGGTACATGCAAAAAAAAAAAATGAAACTAAGCCACCAACTTACAGTGTACACCAAAATAAACTCAGAATAAATGGATAAAAGACTTAAACATGAGCCATGACATCATAAAAATCCATGAAGAAAACAGACAGTAAAAATTCAGATATACCACATAGCAATATTTTCATTGATACATTCTTTAGGGCAAGGGAAATAAAGAAAGAATAAACAAATAGGACCACATCAAATTACGAACCGTTTTATAACTAAAGAAAACATCAAAATGAAAAGAGAACCAACCATATGGAAAAACGTTTTTGCCAATGATACATCAGACAATGGTTTGGTATTCAAAATATACAAAGAACACATATGACTCAATGCCAGGAAGACAATCCAATTTAAAAATTGGCAAATGAGCTGAACCAACACCTCTCCAAGGAGGACATACATAGTGCCCACACGCATATGAAAGGATGCTCAACATCACTAGCCATCAGAGAGATGAAAATTAAAACACCAATGAGATACCACCTCACACAAGGCAAAATTATTGTCATTAATTAATCAACAAACAAGTGCTGGAGAGATTGTGCAGAAAAGGGAACCCTAGTGCACTGTTGGTGGGGATTCAGAATGGTCCAGCCACTGTGGAAAACAGTATGGAATTTCCTCAGAAAACTAAACATGAAACTGCCTTCTGACCCAGTGATTCCACTCCTGGGATTATACCCTAAGAATCCTGAAACACCAAATCAAAAGACCCTATGCACCCCAATGTTCATAGCAGCATTAGTTACAATAGCCAAGTCCTGGAAACAGCCTAAGTGCCTATCAGAAAATGAGTGGATCAAAAATCTGTGGTACATTGACACGATGGAATACTATGTAGAAGAAAGAAACATTTTGTGACAGGATTGATGGATCTGCAGAGTATTATTCTGAGTGAAATAAGCCAGGTGGCTGAACAAAAACACCATATGACCTAACTTACAACAGGAACCTAATGAACAAAAGAAATGAGCCGAATATAACCAGAGACATGGAAACAAGAACAAACTGGCAGGGACCACAGGTGTAGGTGGAGGGGTATAAGGGAGGAAAGAAGGGGAAGGATCCAGTTACAGGACAAGTATAAATAACCGATAGACTGGGAAAACAGGTTAGGGATTGATTGTGGGAGCAGTGGGGTGGATGGGACAGAGGAGAGCAACAGGGGGAAACTGGTTCAACTGTAATATAACAATGACAAAAATAAAATAAATAAAATAAAACAAAATAAAAACAAAATAAAATAAAATGTATACATATAAAAATGTGTACTGCCCTGGCTGGTGTGGCTCAGTGGATTGAGCGCTGGCCTGTGAACCAAAGAATCACTGGTTCGATTCCCAGTCAGGGAACATGCCTGGGTTTCAGGTCAGGTCCCCACTGGGGAGCACGTGAGAGGCAACCACACATTGATGTTTCTCTCCCTCTCTTTTTCCCTCCTTTCCCCTCTCTCTAAAAATAAATAAATAAAAATATTTTGAAATAATACACACATAAACAAATATGTGTAAATGTTTACTGCCCTGTATAAACCCTTCAATTTCCATTTTTGTTGGGATAAAATCCAATTCTTAAAAAAAAAAAAACATTGTATTTTATTGTTTATGCTATTATAGTTTTCCCAATTTTTTCCTGTGTCCAGTGTACGCAGCTGCCCCAACTCCCTCAGGTAGTCCATGTCTGTGGATCATGCATATATGTTCTTTGGCTTCTGTACTCCCTATGCTGTAGTTTCAATCTCCATGACTATTCTATAATTACCAATTTGTACTTAATCCCTTCACTTTTTCATCCATTCCACTATCCGCTCCCATCTGGCACCATCAAAGCATTCTCTGTATCTATGGTATGTTTCTGTTTCTCTTATTCTGTTTTTGAATAAATTGTTGATAGATATGTATTTATTGCCATTTTATTGTTCATATTTTTACCTTCTTCTTCCTCTTAGATAAGATCCTTTAATTTTTCACATAATATGATCTGATGGTGATGAACTTCTTTAGTTTTTTTTTTGTTGTTGTTTTTGGGTTTTTTTTTTTTTTTTGGTCTTGGAAACTCTTTATCTACCCTTCAATTCTAAATGATAGCTTTACTTTCAAGAAGTGTCCGTTCAAATCCTTTGCCCACTTTTTAATTGGGTTGTTTGTCTTCTTAGAATGGAGTTATATGAGTTCTTTATATATTTTGGAGATCAAACCCTTGTCTGAGTTATCATTGGCAAATATATTTTCCCATACAGTTGGTTCCCTTTTTATTTTAATACTGTTTTCTTTAGCCCCGCAGA
The DNA here is from genome assembly GCA_004026765.1 of Micronycteris hirsuta. Classification (NCBI taxonomy): domain Eukaryota; kingdom Metazoa; phylum Chordata; class Mammalia; order Chiroptera; family Phyllostomidae; genus Micronycteris; species Micronycteris hirsuta. Next base: position 7,359 of record PVJI01019396.1, on the reverse strand, counting down.
AACTCTTTATTTTGATGAGGTCCCATTTGTTTATTCTTTCCTTTATTTCCCTTGCTCTAGGGGACATATCATTGAAGATGCTGCTGCGTGGGATGTCTGAGATTTTCCTACTTATATTTTCCTCTAGGATGTTTATAGTGTCACGACTTACATTTAAGTCTTTTATCCACCTTAAATTTATTTTTGCGTATGGTGTAAGTTGGTGCTCAAGTTTCATTTTTTTGCATGTAGCCATCCATATTTCCCAACACCATTTGTGGAAGAGGCTATTTTTATTCCATTTTATGCTTCTGCATTATACCCTAAGAACCCTGACACACCAATTCAAAATAACCTATACACTCCAATGTTCATAGTAGCACAATTTACAATAGCCAAGTGCTGTAAACAACCTAAGTGCCCATCTACAAATGAGTGGATCAAGAAACTATGTTACATTTACACAATGGAATTCTTCACAGCAGAGAGAAAGAAGGAGCTTATATCCTTTACAACAGTATGGATGGAACTGGAGAGTATGATGCTAAGCGAAATAAACCAGGTGGTGAGGGGTAAATACCATATGATCTCACCTTTAACTGGAACATAATCAACAAAATAAAAAAGCAAAAAAAAAAAGAACCAGAGACATTGAAGTTAAAGAAAATCTAACAATAGCCATAGGGGAGGGGGTGGGGGATTAGGGGGAGAAGGGTTTTCAGGAACCACTATAGAGGACACATGGACAGAACCAAGGGGGATGATCGAGGCAGGGGAGGGAGGTGAGTTTGGAAGGGTGGGGGAGGGGAGGGGAGTGGATGCAGACAACTGTAATTGAACAACAATAAAGTAATATTAAAAAAAGAGAAAATGTTGTCACACGTAATGTAATATACTGGCTATATGTCGTTAATGAAATAAAATGCATTTCTTAATAAACAAAAAAATACATTACAATAAAGTAAGATATAACCCAGAAAAAAATGCTAACTTTGCTAGGTAGAGTATCTTGGTTTTAGGTCCTTGCTTTTTAGAACTTTGAATATTTCTTGCCAACCTCTTCCTGAAATGTTTCTTTTGAGAATTCAACTGACAGTCTTATGGGAGCTCCCTTGTAGGTACTAACTGCTTTTCTCCTGCTGCTTTTAAGATTCTCTCTTTGTCCTCTCCTTTGGTATTTTTATTATGATATATCTTGGTGTGGGCCTGTTTGGATTCACCTTGTTTGGAATGCTCTGCACTTTCTTGATTTGTATGTCTATTTTCTTCACCAGGTTGGGGAAGTTTTCTGTCATTATTTTTTCAAATAGTTTTCCAATTTCTTGTTCTGTCTCTTCTCCTTCTGGCACCCCTATGTTGCAAATAGTGTAACACTTGTAGTTGTCCCAGAGGCTCATTACACTATCTTCATTGTTTTGGGATTCTTTTTTCTTATTGCTGTTCTGATTAGTTATTTTTTGCTTCCTTATATTACACATTGCTGATTTCATTCTCAACTTCAGCCACTCTACTGTTGATTCCCTGTAAATTACACATTTCAATTAGTGTATCTTCATTTCTGACCAGATTTTCTTATGCTGTTGAGGCCCTCAGTAACATCCTTGAGCATTGTTATAACCAGTGTTTTGAACTCTATCTAGTAGATTGCTTATCTCCATTTTGTTTTGTTCTTTTTTTTTTTTTTTGAGTTTTGTTCTTTTCTTTCATTTGGGACATGTTTCTTTGTCCCTTAATTTGTCATCCTTCATGTGTTTGTTTCTATGTATTAAATAGAGTTGCTACCTCTCCCAGGCTTGGTATAGTTAGCTAATATAGTAGGTGTCCCAGATATTCCAATAGCACAGCCTCCCTTATTACACAATCTGGGTACTCAAGATGTACCCACCTTATGGGTTGTGTAAACCCTACTGTTGTAGTTGAGCCTTGATTTCTGTTGGCACCTCCAAGGTCATCCACTGCCTGTGTTCTGTCCAAGGTCACACAGTATAAGCTACAAAGCAATCTGCAAATGGTTGCTACTTATGCTGGGCTTGCAAATGACCAGGTGAGGCCAAGCTGTGAACCATGGCCTGCTGCTGCTAGTGCCTGGTCTGGAGCAACTTAGCAAGAGGTACGGGGATCACCAAAGCCAGATGCTGCTTTTTTGAGAGAATTTAGAAAAATATAAAGCATGGGCCAAGACAAGATTTTCATATGGAAAAGCCACTGGAAACAGCTTGGATGGGTGCAAAAGTTGGGTGTGGGAATCAGGAAACCACCAGGGCAGGGCAAACAGTGTGAGCCAGGTTGATGAAGTCTCTGGTGTGGCACCTGCCAGACACCTCTGGTTCTGTGATGGGAGGGCTCAGAAAAAGAACAATGACCTTTGCCCACACTTCTGTCTGGGAGAAAGCTCTCCTGAGCTCTAGCCCTGATGCTGGACAATTCAGTTCCTACCTGTGTGTCCCTGATGCCTTTCAATCTGCTATGTCCATGCTGGACCTCATAGGGAGTAAGTCTGAGTAAGTTTGTGCTTGGGACCTTTAAGAGGAACTGCCTGGGACTCCAGAAGTTTCTGTCTTCACAGCCTCAATCTCTGATGGTTTTTACAGCCAGAAGTTATGGTGACTTATCTTCCTGGCACTGGAACAATGGCCTGGAGAGCCTAGTGTGGGTCTAAGGCCCTCACTACTGAGATATCACTCCTGATTTTTATCTGCTATACATAAGTGTAGGACCAGCCCATTCCATATCTTCATCCCTCCTACCAGTCTCAATGCAGTTTCTTCTTTAATCCATATTTTTAGGACTTCCATTCAGTTTGATTTCTAATGGTCCTGAATGATGGTTGTTCTATAGTTTAGTTGTAATTTTGATGTAGCTGTACAAGGAAATGGGACATGTTTACCTATGCTGCCATCTTAACAGGATGGTCCCAACATAAATATCTACAAGTTTATCAACTGGCAGCTGCCTATCACTACAGCCTTACCTTATGACACAGTCTGCCTCAAAGTTCCATACTTTGGAACCAGACATTGACTTTATTGCCCAGGCCTCAATGGGTCTTACTGTTGACTACTTCAGAGAATTCATGTGTGCTGGATTTTCTGCTAAAACTATTTTCCCTCACTTAGTCTTTTTTAAAAATATATAACATTTATTATAATTTTCCATTACCATTTAGTCCTTATACCCCTTTTCCCCAGCAATAACCACCCTGTTGTCCATGTCCATAAGTCCTTTCTCTTTTTTTGCTCAATCCCTCCATCTGCTAACCTCTCCCCCTACTAGCTGTCATCTGTTCTCCATCTATGAGTATGTTTCTGTTTTGCTTCTTAGTTCAATTTTTTCAATAGATTGCACATATGAGTGAAATCATACGGTATTTGTCCTTGTCTGACTGGCTTATTTCACTTAGCATAATGTTCTCCAGGTCCTTCCGCATTGTTATAAAAAATAAAATTTTATTTTTTTACTGCCAAGTAGAATTCCATTTTGTAAATATCCCATAGTTCTTTTATCAACTCATCTATTGATGAATGCTTGGGCGGCTTCCATATCTTAGCAATTGTAAAATAATGCTGCAAGGAACATAGGGGAGCTTTTTTTTTTTTTTAAATTAGTGTTTGAGTTCCTTCGGATATATTCCCAGAAGTGGCATCACTGGGTCAAAAGGAGATTCATTTTTAATTTTTTTGAGGTATCTGCATACTTCTTTCCAGAGTGGCTGCAACAGTCTGCATTCCCATCCATAGTGCAAAAGGGTTCCCCTTTCTCTTCATCTTCACTAGCACTTCTTGTTTGTTGATTTATTCATGATGGTCATTCTGACAGGTGTGAGATGGTATCTCTTTGTGGCTTCAATTTACATTTCCCTGATGATCAGTGACATTGATCATCTTTTCATATGTCTATTGAATATCTGTATGTATTCTTTGGAGAAGTGTTTATTCAGGTCCTTTGCCCATTTTTTAATTGGATTGTTTATCTTTTGGTGTTGAATTTTGTTGGTACTTTACAAATTTTGGATATTAACCTCTTATCAGATGTATCAGCAAATATGTTCTCCCATTCTGTGGGTTTTCTTGTTATTTTATTGATAATTTTCTTTGCTGTGCAAAAAATTTTTAGTTTGATGAAGTATCATTTGTTTATTTGTTCTTTGTTTACTTTTCCTAGGAAGATATATCTGATAAAAATTTGTACAAACGATGTCTGAGATTTTGCTGCCTATGTTTTCTTCTGGGATATTTGTTGGGAACCGTCCTGCCTGGTTTCAGGAGTTGTAATGCCACCAAGAGGTGAAAAGGCCCATGGTTAGGAGACCTTGGTACCATAAACCACTAAGGAGACAAAATTTATCCTCCCAGCAGGGGCACAGCCTCTGCCCCCTTTACTTCGCCCTGCTTGGTCTCTGGAGGATGGCTGGATAGTCAATGACGGGTAAGATTCCTCAAGGAAGGAACAACCTAAGACAGGCACAGTTGCAAAGGGGTCATCAGGGAAGGGGTCATCAGGGGTTGTGGAAGAGGAACAAAAGACCCTCACCCCTTGGCTTTATCATAGCCTGAGTCTTCATTCTATTTGTAAAAAATCTTCTAATCTCTTGGCTGCCTTGTTTCCCCCACCTGATTCAGGCCTGAAAAAGTACCAAAGTGGAGTGCAACCCTGTGCTGGAACTGGTGGTTCCCAGCTGGGGGGGGTAGGGCTGATCAGGCCTGGGGAAGAATGTATTCAATCTTGTGAAGCCTGCTTTGCTAAGAATGCCCTCAATTTAAATGTTAAGGGTCCAAGCACAAAATAAGTTTGTTCCCGAGGTTTTATGGCCTGTTAGTGTCACCCTGTCTACCAGACCCAGACTCAAAAGGACCCCCTAATCCCAAAAATGTTATCTGTAAACCACACCTCCTGTCTTTGATGTGTATCCCTATGCAAACTAAACTCAATAAAAGTGCATTGAGAGAAGGGCTAAACACCTTTCTCCTCTGAAAGAGCCTTTCTTCCCCAAGAAGATCATGTCTTGGTAGAATTATTCTCATCCACAGAGGCCTAGGGAGCTCTGCTGGACAAAGCTCCCCCACAGATATTTATGGTTTGGGGTCTAACATTTAAGTCTTTGCTCCATTTTGAATTTATTCTTGTGTGTGGTATAAGAAGGTGGTCTAGTTTCACTTCTCAGCATGTATCTGTCCAATTTTCCCAACATCATTTATTGAATAAACTATCTTTAGCCCATTGTATGTGCTTGCTTCCTCTGTTGAATATTAATTGACTATAAATTTGTAGGTTTATTTCTGAGCTCTCTATTCTGTTCCATTGATATATGTGTCTGTTTTTATGACAGTACTATGCTGTTTTGATTACTATAAACTTATAGGATAGTTTGATATTAGGCAGCATGAACCCTTCAACTTTGTTCTTCTTTCTCAGGATCACTGTTGCCATGTAGTGCCTTTTGTGCTTCCATATTAATTTTTGAAATGTTTGTTCTACTTCTATGAAATATGTCATTGGAATATTGATAGGAATTGCATTGAATCTATAGATTGCTTTGGGTAGTATGGATATTTTAATGATGTTAATTCATCCTATCCATGAACACCGTATGTGCTTCCACTTATTTGTGTCTTCTTCAATTTATTCCCTCAGTGTCTTTTAATTTTCAAAGTACAGATCTTTTACATGCTTGGTTAGGTTTATTCCTAGGTATTTTATTCTTTTTGAAGCAATTGTGAATGGACTAGTTTCCTTAATTAACTTTTCTGTTAGTTTGTTATTGGCATATAAAAATGCAACTGATGTCTGAATATTAATTTTTTATCCTGTTATTTTGCTAAATTCATTGATCATTTCTAGTAGTTTCCTGGTGAAATCTTCGGGGTTATCTGTGTACAGTATCATGTCATATGCAAATAAAGACAGTTTTACTTCTTTCTTTCCAATTTAGACGTCTTCTATTTTTCTCCTTGTCTGATTGCTGTCTCTATGACTCCCAATACTATGCTGAAAAAAGCGGTGAAAGTGAACATTCCGGTCTTGCTCCCTATCTTAAGGGCAACGCTTATAGTTTGTGACCATTGGGTATGATGCTGGCAGTAAGTTTGTCATACATAGCCTTTATTATGTTTAGGTATGTTCTCTCTATCCCCACTTTGCTGAGAGTTTTTATCATAAATGAGTGCAGGGTTTTATCAAAATGTTTCTACATCTATTGATATGATCATGTGGTTTTTATCCTTCATTCTGTTTATGTGGTGAATCACATTTACTGATTTGTGAATATTGTACAAACCTTGCATTCCTTGAATAAATCTCACTTGATCATGGTGTATGATCTTTTTGATGTATTGCATTATTCAGTTGATATTTTGTTGAGGATTTTAGCATCCGTGTTCATCATTTAGCTAACTTATCATTTCTTATATCTCAATATAAGTATAGGTTCTTTAGACAGACCTCAAAAGTCTAAAACTACTTTAACCCCACTTGTTATATGATCCTACTACAATCTATGTTTCTCCCTTCATTAAAAATTATTGATATTTTGACTTCCTAAGATGGCGGCATAGGTGAATGCACCGTACAACCTCGCACAACCAAACAAGGGAAAAAAAAGAAATATACACATCCAAACAGAGCCAGATCTGACAGAAAATCATATTGAGAGGAAGTCCGACAACCAAGGAATTAAAGAAGATACATTCATCAAGTTTGGTGAACCAGAAGGTTCAGAGTGAAGGGAGAGTGCTCAGCGACCCCGCGGCGAGCAGGTGAGCAGACGGCAGGTCCGCGGTTGGAGGGGCGGTTCCCGCGCGGGGCTGAAGCATACCCAGACGGGGACCGACTGAAGCTCGGTCTGTGCCCGGCTCCCACCGACCCCGGAGCGACCCCCGGAGTCAGCGCAAAGGGGCCCGAAGTGCTTGCAGGAGGCGGTGTGGGTGCGGAGAGCAGAGAAGGCGCCATTGTGCGCTCAGGCCCCGCTCCCAGAGGCTTCAGTCCCAGCACAACTACCGGGAACTTCCCTGCACAGGGGACCCCCAAGACTCCGCCCCCCTTACAGTAACAGGTTCACCAAGGGGGAAAAAATGGCCCAAAGAAAGGGACAGATCAAAACCCCAGAGCTAACGGACCAAGAAATAGCCAACCTATCAGATGCACAGTTCAAATCCCTTGTAATAAGGATGCTTTCAGAATTCGATGAAAAATTAACAAACTTGCTTGAACAGATGAGGAGAGATCTGCAGGGAACCAATAGAGATAAGGAAACTGGGACTCAAATCAAAGGAGTGGATCAGCAGAAAGAAAAAAAACATCCAACCAGAAAAGAAGGAAGCAACAAGAATTCAAAGAATGGAGGAGGGGCTCAGAAACCTCCAGGACATCTGTAAACGTCCAAAC
>PVJI01019395.1:0-31134 GCA_004026765.1 Micronycteris hirsuta | reverse complement strand
TTATACCCTAAGAATCCTGAGAAACCAATTCAAAAAAACCTTTGCACTCCAATGTTCATAGCAGCACAATTCACAATAGCCAAGTGCTGGAAACAACCTAAGTGCCCATCTACAAATGAATGGATCAAGAAACTATGGTACATTTACACAATGGAATTCTACACAGCAGAAAGGAAGAAGGATCTTATACCCTTTGCAACAGCATGGATGGAACTGGAGAGCATTATGCTAAGTGAAGTAAGCCAGGCGGTGAGGGACAAATACCATATGATCTCACCTTTAACTGGATCATAATCAACAAAAACAGAAAGCAAGCAAAACATAAACAGAGACATTGAAATTAAGAACAGTCTATCAATAGCCAAGGGGGAGGGGGGAGGGGACAATGGGGAGAAGCGTTTTCAGGAATCATTGTAGAGGACACATGGAAGGAACTAAGGGGGAAGGGGGAAGCTGGGGGGAGGTGTGGGCTGGGGGGAGGGGGAGGGGAGTGGAGAGGATGCAAATAACTGTAATTGAACAACAATAAAGTAATTAAAAAAATAATAAAATTTGTTCACAAATTACTATAATCAGTAGACTTATTAACTGGTTTGAACAAATATACCATTCATCAGCACAAGTACTTTAAATTGAAAGGTGTTTTTTGAAGGGACATTTACAGGACTTCAAAGAACTAAGTTTTATCCAAACATCTAAATTTTTATTGGGTGAAAATATAAAGCATTTTTTCCATGTGAAAATTCTTTGTATTTGGATAAATATCCTTTTTTTTTTCTTTTCGGCAGCTAGTCCATTAGCAATTTTTTTTTAAACTGACCTTTTTTCCCTCTCTAAAATTCTTCATCATAATTTGTTTCTTTTGAGTTTCAACTTGCCCCCTTATACTTTCCTAACTATTCGCTCTTTAAAAAATAACTTTCATTCCCATACTTACTTTTTTAAAATTGCTTTTTCTTTTTATTGATTCTAGAAAGAGGGGAAGGGAGGGAGAGGAACATCAATGTGAGAGAGAAACATCGATTGGTTGCCTCTTGTATGTGCCCCTACTGGGACTGAACCCTCACCCCAGGCCTGTGCCCTGACCTGGAGTCAAACCCGAGAACTTTTGGTTTGCAGGACGATGCCCAACCAACTGAGCCACACAGGCCAGCGCCTTTTTTTTTTTTTTAATGAGATGTTTATTTCCTTTCTTCCTGTTATAACCTCGCTGTTGTCTAGATTTCTGTCTTTAGGAGAAAGAATGGGAGGTTTCTCAGTGCATTCTGTGGGAGAAGTCTCTAGACCTGGGGTGGGCCTTGTGAGCACTGCGCATCTTGAGCATTATTTTGTAATGAAAACCATTCACATCATGGCTCCAGGCCTCAGGTACAAGTCCAGTTTGTCAAAGGTGGTTTTGAAATATTATGGAAATTGCTTTGCTCCTTTCATATCCTAGTCCCTCTTCATTAACTCAAAAATTATTAATGGAGAGCCTCTTCTGGCCACGCGGTGTGCGGGTTCACATTAAGGGGCACTGACTGGTTGGCTTAAATCTCTTCAGGGCATTCACTTTTCTAAAACGCGCTCATTAATCTAACCAAACCTCCCATTCATGCAATAAACGTGAAACAAATCATTAATACTCTATTTAGGGTTTCCTGCAACAGGACAAAGAGGCTTCCGATGTCTTCAGGTCCCGTGCAGCCTTCCTCTCCCTGAGAAAGTGGGCTGCAACAACAGAAAACTGGAAAGAAGACTGTGTGTGTGCATGTGTGAATGTGTGCGCGCGCACCACCACTTCATATATAAGTCTCTGCACCTTAGGATCTTTGTGTCCCTCCTCCGCTTTCAAATCAGGAACCAGAGATACTCATGTATGTATTTGGGTTCAACCATTTTTTTCTTAAATTGTAAACTCTTAACCTCAGGATCCTAATCCCCTAATTTTCCATAGAAAACTTTTTAGCTACCTAACTTTATAAAGGTTTTCGGGACAGTCATAGAGCCATCCTGCTTGCTGGCTCCTGGTTCTTCCTTTATTCTGGCGTCAGTTACAGGAGTGTACCACACAAAGTGAGTAGAGAGCCAGAGATGACAGGCACCAGTAATGGAGGTTTCCCGCTTCTCACTGTGGCCTGGGTGGAACGAGTTATATCTCGTTTTCCAATCACCGTGCAAATTATGAGGGGAAAAAAGGGGCCCTGGCTGGGTAACAGTACCGTGCAGTGGTTGGTATAGTGAGGTTGAGGGTCAAACAGTTGTGACTGAGTGCAGCTCCCAGCTGGATTCCTAGTAGCTCTCTGACCCTGGACAGGTTGCTTAAGCCTCAGGTGATACAGCTTCTACGCATAGCATAAATTGTTCTTACTGAAACTGTGGCTGAGAGCAACCCTTTCCTGCATCACCAACCCCCATCTGCGCATCTGTATCTGATGCAGCCTTTCTGCCCAGGAGGTTCCCTTGGAGGGAACGGAGGCCGCGATGCAATGGGACTGTAAGGGCTCTGTCCCCTCGTATCTGCCAGCAGCATAACCTCCTAAAGTCCGTTCTGTGCCCCTCGCCCTTGTCTCTCCGGTCGCGGCCGTGGATGAGTAGCTGCAGCACGAGACGCGAGCAGGAAGAAAGCTCTGTTTCTCCTCCCCGAGTCGGACGAGAGCCTGGCCTACCGGGCGTGTTGAATTCTGATTTACACCACTTGCTCTTTTACCATCTCAGCAAAGTCTTGAATCTCTATCTCAGGACGTTTTATCGGTCTTTTGTGAAAAGCTCGGGATACCGAAGGAGAATCAAGTTTCTGAAATGAAAAAAAAAAAAAACATATATATATATATATATGGGAAAAGAAGTCGTGCTTCTTCCTGCCGGTGACTGTTTACGAGAGGGAAGTCAGCGGGGGCCCCCAAGAGGTCGCTGGTGGCGCAGGAACTGAGGCCAGATTGTAGAAAAAGGGGGAAGGAAAAAAACACCCAGAAACTTTCTTCCTTGTTGCGAATAATCGCTGTGCACCCCGCCCCTCCCCAGGCAGAGGCAGTAACGTGACACCGGAGAGAAACCCAGAGACCCGAGCTGAGAGAGGGAGGGAAGAAGGAGGGGAGAGGGCTGCGGAGAGCCGGAGGGGGAAAGGGGAGGAGAAGGAGGAAAACCCCTGTCAAGGAGGTGGAGCGAGGGGCTGGTGTCCGCCTCCTGTTCCTCCCTGCCGTTTTTTAGAGGAGCCTGAACCGGGACAAAACACTCGGAGACCGACAGACACAAAGCCGGGGGGTCCACGCTGGCGCTGGAGGCGAGCCCCGGCGGCCGCGAGCGAGCCCGAGGCGCCGCGGGACGCGGGGCGCGGGGGCGCTAGCGGGCAGGGCGCGGGCAGCGCCCCCGAGCCGGGGCCGGGCACCTCGGCCGCTCGGGCGGCCGCTGCGGGGACCATGCCGAGGAAAGTCTCCTGAGCCCGGCAACTTCGGCCCCTCCCCGCCCCCACCCGGGCTGCCCTCCGCGCGGCCCTGCCCATGTGCAGCCGGCCGGCCGGGCTCTCCTCCTTGCAGGCGGATGGGTGACCTTTTCCTGGCACCGGCAGACTGTGCGAGGCGGCGGAGCAGGCGATGAAGAAGAAGCAGCAGCATCCCGGCGGCGGCGCAGATCCCTGGCCCCATGGGGCCCCTCTGGGGGGCGCTGCTCCTGGCCTGGGCAGCTGGAAGCGCCGGGTCTCCCAGCTGCCTTTCTTGCGCTTCTCCCTCCGGGACTACGGTTTCTGCATGGCCACCCTGCTGGTCTTCTGCCTGGGCTCCCTCTTCTATCAGCTCAGCGGGGGACCTCCTCGCTTCCTGCTCGACCTGCGACAGTATTTGGGTAAGGAAGGGAGGCAGGCACGAGGGGGACTCCGGCTGCGCGAAGTTGTGCTGCGGGGTGGTGGGCAAGGGACGCGCCTGGGACTTTGGATGCTTCTCCCGCCTGCCTGCCCGCTGCTGCGAGGCTTCCCAAGTGGGACGCCTGCGAGCATCGGTGCAGCAGCCCCGGGCGTCCGCTCCTTCCCACGCAGCCGTCTGCCTGGGTCGACTGGCCGGACAGGTACCCCAGGGCGGGGCACTGCATACCTTCCCCGCCTCCGCCACCCCATCTGGGCGGAGTGCAGGCGTGTGTTTGTGGGTGTGTGCGAGTGGGTGTATATTCAGTCCTGCCGGTGTAGAGAGAGACATCGTACTGCCCCGTCCAGCGCTCCGGGTCGCGAGGGTGGGCTTAGCTCCTCTCCATGGTGGGTTCTGCAAATTTTGTCCCTAAGTTCCCCTTCTGCCTCTGGTCTGGCTGACCCAGGGACAGTTTTCAGGTTCTGCGCTGTCCCTGAGCTGGCCTGACCTTTGGCAGCCCCTGCTCTCCCCGTGGCCCGCAGAGAGCGGCATGTGGGGAGCGAGCTGTGCGGGCAGGTCTGGGGCTGTCCCAGGGCGCGAGTCAGGCTGACCCGCACTGTTGCCTGTTTTGACCCCACGATCCTCTGCGCTCTGTTTCAAGTCCGAACTTCTGTGGGGGATTGTGCTTGGTTTTTTAGAGCGAGGCTGATTATTTTTAGCAGAGGTAAGGAAGGGGTTGTGCCTCGAGAAAAGAGCGACTTCAGAAAGAGGGCGTGACCCGCAGCTCAGTGCCCGGGAGCTGGCAGCTAGCGGTGCCCACACACCCAGGTCCCAGGTGCTACGCTGGCTCGCGCGCCCTGGCCAAGGCAGGATGCAGATCTCTCACGAGTCTGTGGCCAGAAGAGGTCTTGCGAGGAAGAAGGGAGAGGCTGGGAGGGCTCCAGCTTCTTGCAGACGTGCAAGGTGATAAAACCAAAGCCACCGGCAAACATCCGGCATCTGACTGACGCGAGCGGGTGCGCAAAGGGAAACCGCTAAAGCGCTGGAACCATAATGGGCCAAATGACTCCCGCAGGCTGCAGGCTGCCACACTTACCCACCCAAGTCCCGTTTTCAAAGGAAAAAAACCACTTCAGCAAAGTGACACGTGTTAGAGCTTTTTGAAATGTAAACTCAGATCAAATAATGTTCTTTCCATGTAGAGAAGCTCAGATTTTAAAAGTAGTACTTCTATTTCTGTAGAAACTTTGGGGAATTATGGTTTTGAAAGATGCATTAGGGAAAATTAAAGGAAAATATTGTCCAAGCAGATTTCAAAAGTACGATCTTAAGCATCTGGTTTTTAAGAAGTTTTGGGGTAATATGCACTTTTACTAGGGAGTCAAATCTCTTCTTTCCCTGAGCTCTGTATTTTGGAGTCTCATAGGTTCACCAGCTCTCAGACACCTGCTAGTGCCACAAAGGTAACTATGTTTTACCACCACCAAGAATCATTGTTATCTGGCTTGGGGAAAGTGATTGCTTTTGAAGCTCAGGGGTCCTTCTTGGTAAAATCTGATAATGAATTCTTTGGACAAGTTTCATTTCAGCAAAATATGGAGGCCCGTGGTATAGGGAACATACGGGGGGTGGGGGAGGAAGACATTTGTGTTTAGTGTGCTCAAGAGCACTGGGCTTTGGGCAGGGTACTCCAACAACCCAACACCGGCATGGGCCTTAGGTGTTTTAGGTAAAATCGGGCTGGACTAGGTTGTCTCACACCTCCACTTGGCTCCTGAAATGTTGTGGTTTTGATACTCTTCTTGGGGGTGGACGGATCTGGTATATGGGTGAATGCACAGCATTCACTCAGGGAAGCAGGAAGAACTGAAGAATTACACATCGCTCTTATTACGAACTGATCATTAAATTTCTGACTGACATGATCTGTTAAAAAAAATGACATCACTGTGAACTGAAAATAGGATGCCTTTGGCCAAATTTGGTCCTTGTTGTTTTGTTAGATAAATATAAGGATTTTCGGGGAAAGTGGGCTTGTGGTCCTTAAGAGGGTCTAAAATATGCCCTTAATAATGTAAGGCCCCAGAGTATCTGCAGAATTAGTTTTCCTTGTTTTCTCCATTATTTTAGTGTCGGTCAAAACAGCCTCTCAGTTAGTGAACACATCCTCTCAGTTTGTTTCCCTAGTTAGCCAGTTTTGGAGGTGAATATTTTTCTTAAATATAAGTTCAGGCAAAGACACAATTTTCCAAGTCAAAATAACATTTATAACAAACATTTTTCTTGACAGGATATCATTTTAATATACTTGCATAATAGTATGCATCTGACACATAGCTACTGGATAGCTATTTGTTGAAGTAATGACTGAACCTATTGTATCAAGTTGGTAGTGTACTTAATATATTCTCACAGGAAAGCCAAGAGATAGGACCACTCACGAGAAAAACTACATTATGGTTTATGTGCCTGCCCATGCACGAGCAGCATGAACTGGTCTCAGCACAGTAATATTATAGGTAGGTTCTACTGCTATTCCCATTTTTTATATGGGAGAAGGAAAGGCAAAGAGGTCCAGTGACTTGCTGAAAGACGCACAGCGCATAATGCGAGACCCGGACCCAAGTCTGAGTCAGGACTCACCGTATAGCACTGAGATAAAAGTTTAAGAGATAAAATGGAAATACAGCCAAAATTCAAGTGGGAATCTGAAGAACTGACTGGCAAAAAATGGTCATATATATTTGCATAATTTCATTTTCCTTCACTTGATATTTTTACTAAGTATCCTGAGGGGCCAACAGAAGAGAAATAATTCAAGCCACAGGTCTACTCAAACTCCACCTTCCTGTATTCATCTCCGAGATGCTGCCTCCATGTGCTAGGGAACTCGACACCCAGAGCCACACAACGGGAGGTGATGTACATCAGAATCATAAATTCTTGATCTTTCTCTCTTTCCTTAGCAATTGTTATTTGTCTGGGCTAGTGCTTCTCAGTGTGGTCCCTGGGCCTGCAGCATCAGCATCACCTGGGAGCCTGCTACACATGCACATTCTCAGGTCTCATCCCAGACCCGCAGAGTGAAAGAGCTTGGGTGTGGGACTCAGCAATCTGTGCTTTAGCAGTTCTTCCGGGTGATCCCAATGCCTGCTCAAGTTCGTGAACCATTGTTCTAGAGTAAGGTATTGCTTTCAGGCAGCTTCCTGTAAATGTGAAAGGGGAGATGAGAGAGAGGAGAGACTTATAAATTATTTTAAAGGTGCTGTACATGGTTTCATTTTATTTAAATTAACTTTTGAAATATTTTTAATTGATTGATTTTAGAGATGGGGGTGGAGGGAGAAAGAGAGAGAAATTTGTTTGTTCCACTTATTTATGCATTCATTGGTTGATTCTTGTCTGTGCTCTGACTGGGCGTTGACCCTGAAATCTTGGTTTATTGGGATGATGCCCTAACTAACTGAGCTACCCAGCCTGGGCTAAATTTCAACTTTTAAAAATGCGTCTTCTTTGCTGCTTAAGCCCCATTGTTTCAAGGAGAGGACCAGCCAACAGCTGCAGTCCCAGCTGGCTCTAGACATTCTGAAGTTGGGGTGAAGCAGGGCAACCAGTAAGTACAGTGAGAGGAAGGGAGGGAGAGGGGTTAATAATGATGCTTTTTCTCCCTGCAGGAGCCAGGGTCAGACAGTTCCTTCTTTCTAGTCACTTTGGGGGAAGGCAAAGTCTGTTCTCATTTAAGATACTTTCTGTTACAACGCATTCGAAAATTGGAAAGCAAGTTAGGGGGAAGAAAATTATGCAGGGGTAACTGTTGTCCTGACTTTTTCCCTCCTTGAAATGGGTGGACAGAGAAGAACACAAACAAAAAACAGGGATACTTAGACGAATACAGCAAATTGCTGTACTTGGAGACCATAGTCTTTTCAATTCAGTGAAATAATTTCTTTATTTTTAAGCAGCATTCAGACTTCGATTTGCTATGGAAAACAAACCAAGAACTAAAATCTCCCCCAGAAATTAGGTTATGTTTTAGCCTCTGCCAGTAGCCTCATTACTTATGATCTGTGGAAATATCAGAAACTTGGAATAACACTCACTACACTGATGTAAACTGAATAAGCCAGATGGCTCACTACTGATCTTATACAACCAGCAAGCGCTAATGATTTATCATCAAGCCTTGGATTTGTGATTTAGCCTTTATGGGAACTGAATTTGTTGGATCGATCTCAAGTTAATATGCTTTCCTTTCTACTTTTAATTTATACTACTTTAAATGAGGGTATGCTTCTCTAGTTTCCAGAATTGCCTATCTCTCTCTCTCTCTCGCCCCATATACATATATATATGGAGAGAGAAAAACATATAACTATCAAATTTAGAATTTTCTAAGTTTAAATGAATTTAAAGAAAAATATGAAAGTGAACATCCAGATCTGTTACAAAATAGTTTCTCTAAACCTTAAAAACCAAATTTAGTTTTTCTTCTGCACATCACGTATGGTTTAAACATAGTACTGTAGGCCCCAGACAGCAATCTAGGAAGTGACTGCATAAAATATGATGTTATCAATAGAAACTGTTGACATAAAAAGAAAACGACATTCTTGTTCATAGCTGAAAATGTATCTTATAGGGTTGGATGGGGACACAGTAGCACTGTATTAGAGGAAGAATAGAAAATAGAATTTGACTGTGGCAGTCTGTTCCATAAACACGCAGAATGAATGGTGAAAAGCATTCTGCCTTGTAAACTGTTTTTAATGTAGACTAGTCTTAGTATGAATTGTTTAAAAATACATATAAATATGTATTATCTGGATACTGTCTTTCTTCAAATTCCCTGTCATCAAGCCAGGTTTAAAACACTGGTTGGTTTTGTATTTGAGAAACCAGAATAAAAGCGATCAAGTGTTTTGAGTCCCAAGAGAAATAGTATCTCTTGCTTCCCCAACGGGAAGCTGCAGGAGCAGAAACAGCAGCATGCCCTGCGGTAATACTCAAAGGTACAGTGATGGGCAATGAATTATAAGGCATCTTATGTGATGAACTGTAGTCACTAAAATTATTAAGAGTTATAACTTGCTAATTTGTTTTGGAACAAAGTAAGACTTGACTACAAATACACTTTGCTTTACCTGTATTCATTTTTATTATAGAAACTCAACTTTAAGCAAACAGTGATAAACATAAAACCCTTTCTTTATCAGAAATGGGGACAGAAACATTAATATTTCACCCAAAGTTCTTTACAAAAGTGAAGAGTGTTGCAATATCGTGCAAGAAAATGCCAAATGAAGCACCTTTTAGTATATGCTGTTAATGTTTAAGGAGCTTGACATAGAATTTGCAGACCACACAATTCGCCCATTTAAAGTTTCAATAGCTGAATAGTTTTTAATAATTTTTTCTGGTGTAGTCACAGGTTAGTGTGGCCATCGCTATAGTGAACTTTAGAACATTTCATCACCACAAAGAGAAACCCTTTGGCTAACTCGCTATTTCTTCTTCCCTCTTCCCCACTCCATCCTTAAAGGGTTACTAATCGACTTTCTGTCTCCACAGATTTGCCTATTTTGGACATTTCATAGAAATGGAATCACATAATATGTGGTCTTCTGGGATTTGCTTCATTCACTTAGCATTTTGTTTTCAAGGTTCATCCATCCATGTGGTAGCAGGTATCAGCACTTCATTGTTTTCATGGGTGAATACTATTCCATTGTATACATTTTGTTTATTCATCCATTGATGGATATTTCCATCCTTTGACTATTGTAAATAGTGCTGTTATAAATGTTTATGTGCAAGTTTTTGTTTGAACACCCATTTCCTGTCCTTTTCAGTATACACCCCGCAGTGGAATCGCTGGGTCATGTGATAATATCGTGTTAAACTTACGGAAGAGCTGTTCAGCTGCTTTGCACAGCGGCTGCCCCATTGTCCATCCCCACCAGCAGTGTACGAGAGTTCCAGCTTCTTCACATCCTCGCCGACACTGGCCGTTTGCCATTATTTTGATGGTAGCCATCCTAATGGGTGTGAGCCGGTGTCTTACCGTGGCTTTGTTTTGCGCTTGCCTGGTGGTCAGTTACGGTGAGCACCTTCCAGTGTGCTCCTTGGCCGTCTGCATGTCTTCTCTGGAAAAATGTCTATTCGCATTCTTTGCCCACTTTTGAGTTGGGATGTTATCTATTTCTGTTTGTGTTAAGTGTTCTTTATATACTCTGGATACTAGACTCTTATCAGATATACGATTTTGCTATTTATTTTGAAGTTGCAAATGATGACGCAGGTGGAAACACAATACTGTTATGTGTCATTCTGTGTCACAGGTACGCACCTCTCAAAGCACAAGAAATTCATTTTATGCTTGAGTCACTTTCAGAGTGCTAAGTACAGTGTCTAGGATGCTATAGTAAAACCTAAGTAAATTCCTAACAATTGATTGAAAGCAAGAACCT
The DNA here is from genome assembly GCA_004026765.1 of Micronycteris hirsuta. NCBI lineage: Eukaryota > Metazoa > Chordata > Mammalia > Chiroptera > Phyllostomidae > Micronycteris > Micronycteris hirsuta. Next base: position 20,852 of record PVJI01019395.1, on the reverse strand, counting down.
CATCTAAAGCATCTGGGGGGTCTTTTTTACAGTACTTCAAATATTAAACACTTTGGCTGTCTGCATTTAGCTCTAACATATGATAATTTATGGATAGCTAGCACTTTGATGTCACAAAGATTCCTGCAACTTGGATGTGGAATATAAGCGTGGCCAATTTTGAACAACAGATTATGGTGCAGTGGATGGGAGTATTTGTCTTTGTATTTGCTCACGAGAATGGAGCTGATGAGCTCAGCGGGGGGAAACATTTGGGTGCATTATGTTCTTTCTACGATGTGCGACGAGGCTACCAAGGAGATGGTGAGTGTTCTCATAAAAGTGGAATTCATACACAATTCATTTTGTATTCACATTGTTTGTGGTTTAGCATACAGGACAAATATATAGGGACAATATTTCCTATCTCTGTTTTTCTGAAGTAAAATAACTTACAAACTTTAGGAAGAAGTGTTTCCAAAAGTGTTAGAACTTTTTAGGAGGTTTTAAAAATATATAGTGTCAAAATAGGAAGCTTTAAAATAAGGACAGCCAGTTCCATGCTGCTTGGTACAGCTTCAATCTGAATAACTTGTAACAGTCTCATATTAATAATTACCAGGGAGCCACGCTGGCTGGCTGGCATTTAGGATGTGCTATACCACTCCGGCTGTCTCCAGTTTTGTATCACCTCTCTGCAATTTCCCAAGACAGACACCGGCTCATTTTTCTTGCCTCGCTGCCCACCTTTGCTTCTGCTATTGCTTCTATGTTGATGGTTTTAGGAAGCTAAAGTTCCATTGACAGTCTCTGAACTCCTGTGGCATTTATTTCATGATCCCTTCTGAAGTTTTGACATTCTACCTTGTACTGTGATAATTTGAGGGCAAGCTCCTTGAAAGGAGAAGGCTTATTCAGTGTTTTCCCTCTCTCCTCTGACCCCTCTCTGGGGCGCTCTGCATGGGTCTGCAGGAAGGGTCTGTGGATTCAGTAGAGTGTTCGCTAAGCAGACTGTTCTTTGTTAGGGTTCCTTAGTCTGCTTTGTTTGATAACTATTTTAAGTAGACAACATGGGGGGCGTGCCAGGAAAGACTCAAGTGCAGTTGAGGTCCACAGCCCATCTCTTCCAGGCTGTTTGAAGTATGTGCTCCACGCAAAGGCATTAAAACCACCGTGACATACAGTTTTTTAAACATTGCCTTCTGCGCACAGGGCTTGTGGTCCACCTCTGACCTGTAGGGATTTTGAGGCTCTCCCTGTAATTAAGAACACCCGAGGCCAATCTAGAGCTTTGGCTGCATACAAACAGAATGCAAAATTCTTGTTTCTTGTCATTTTCTTGAACCCCAGGCCAGCTGTTTTGGGAATGTGCAGAACAGCAGTTTATTTCTCTCTGTAGGTCAGTATCTTCCCTGGGTAGTGATTTGTGTTAAATTAGTTAGTACATTTCCAGCACGACTTTGAGTCTTTAAGCAGAGGAGACCGTGAGATGATGTGGTTTTTGAAATAGCGGCTGCACGGATTTTAACCTAGAATTGCAGAGTGGTAGATTGTATAGTTAGGGCTCAGCGCACAAACCCGGTCACCCTGTTTTGATGAAAGATATTGAAATAACCTTAAGCCGTGGCTTTAAATAATTCTTTCTCCATTCATTAATAGATGGTTTAAATAACCATTTACATTCGACCATACTGCATTTCTGGGAACACCACTGACATTTTTCAAGTTCAGTGAGCATGACTTTCATAGTCTTGATGAAAATAAAAATGAAAGTAATCTGAAACATACATTCCTTTGTTCAAAAACCATTCATCAAATGTTCATTGAAGGTCTTCTGTGGGCCAGAAGAATCAGAAATTAGAAAAAATATACTTTAGAGCAGTGATCTTGGTGTGAATCAGTGTGTTACCACTTACCCGCTATGAATATTTGTGCCAGTTTTTGATTCCTCTGAACCGTGGGTGTTTTGATCAATACAATGGGATTAATAATTGCTATTTATAGAGCACCTTGCTAACTCAAGGCCCAGCATCTTAATTCAACAAGTGTCCATTTTTTCACCTTATTCTTTGCCTCTCTCAGACTCCCTCTTCTTCTGGCACACGTAAACTTGTGCACATGTGCACACACATGCATACATACTCATACAAACACACATGCATATGTACTCATACAAACATGCATACTAGTAGAGTATGCAAATTCACCGTGGCTTGGCTTCTGTTGAAAGAACCATGGTAACCAAGAAATATGAAATTACCGAATGAGTATTTTGTGGTTTATCTTGTCACTTTCACCCTTAGATTGGCAGAGGCTCTTCAACGGCTGACAAACCCCAGTCATTTGCCCCATTAATTATGCACACACAAACCTTCCTGCTTCTTATCCTCTCTTCTGCTTCCTGGAAACAGTCTTGAAAGAAACACATTCTTTACCCAGCCCGCTCTCTTCCATTTTGAATTTAAACACACATTTTCTCCCCTGCGTTCACAAAATAAAAACAGTTGTGCAGAGGGCGTGTGGTGCGGCTTACTCTCTGGGATCACCAGCTGTTCTAGGGCTGGACTACTGATCCAAAAATCACACCTTCTCAAACAATTGTAATGCCAGGCATACACTGTGACTGCTTCAAGAACGGCCACTTATGATGGATTTAGCACACCCGTAGTAAGGATATTTTCTTTTCTCTGCTTCCACCGGAGGTCAGGGCAACAGCCATGAACCAAAGCAGTAGATCCTGTCATTGTCAAGAGGCCGGTGAACTTGCTCCTGTTTTGCGTTTCCACTTCTTCGTGTCGCTTTGACCTGCTCAGTCCTTGATGGGTGTTGGGGCCAGTGCAAGCTACAAGGCCATTACCAGCCCTTGTAGCCAGTCACCAGTTCCTTGAGAAGTTGAAAGCAAATGTGATTTTGCATTATTTAAGAGACAGTTAAATTTTGTCTAGGGAAACCATGACCTCGCAATTCCAGCACAGAACTTCCTGCTTTGACATGAAGGCTGCTTGGCACGAATGCCTTCCTGCTGGGTCAAAGAACTGCCAGGCAAAGTGTGCAGGTTGGTGGAAGAAGCGCTGGACCTGGGTCTGGAACGAGTCCCCGGAGAACTCAGTAGTCCGTGCTGTTATGTCACATGAGCCTCCTAGGCTTAAGTCTCTGAATCTCTAAAATGAAGAAGTTTCATTATGTCTGGGGTTCTCTGTTGTTTTTCTTCCCTAGGAACCCCCTGAGCAGCAACGTTTCTATATCGCCCTGATGGTGACTCTGGGAGTGTGTCCCAGTACCAGGAAAGGGAGAGTGGGTTGGTTTGGGTGTTCTTTCAAGAAGCTTTCTAGGTGATTTTCATGGGTAACCCCAAGGGATGGTGCCTCTTTTTCTCTTTAGAATCACCGAATTAGATGCTATCTAAGGTTCCATCGCCTCTTAAAATCATATATTGAAAGAGATAAGAAACAACTTAATTGTAGCAAATGAAAATGTAAGGCTATTTCTTTTGGAGCCAAATGCTTATCTGAAAGATTGCAAGAGTCAAGTGACTAAGACAAACTGAATACACAAAAGTATTTTAGCTCAATATTTTCAAAGTTTTAATCATAATTGTTTTTTCCCCCAAACACCAGTTTGCCCCAGCTTATCTGGGCATTCGTGGGAGAATCTCGCTCCAGAAATTGTGGGTAGTAGAATGTCCTTAGCAAGGCAGAGAGAGAGAGAGACAGAGAGAGAGAGAGAGAGAGAGAGAGAGAGAGAGGAGGCAGACTAAGACATGGCTTTCCGGAATCCACAGTCTACCAGGTGATAGGAAGAAAGAAGGAAAACAAGTAGGATTAAGTAGCTTGTGCTGTTCAAAGAGGATTCTCACAGCCTCGACCCAGCTGCCTGCTACTGGTCCTCCCATCCCGTGGGGGACAGACCCACTGGCTGAGGGGGTTCGTCACCGTGGGGCAGGCTGCTTCCCCATAGCTTCTGGCTACTTCTGCTAATTCTTCTGGGAACTAACTACACAGAATGGTCTATTGGATTTCTTCCTCTTTCAAAGAATTGAAGATATGATGATGATTGTCATTTGTACCCCCTCCCCCCCAAACACATAAATCTTGTCCAAACAAATAGGTCTATTTTCCCGTTCCTCATCTGAAGTCACTTTCAGATGCAGAAAGCACAAAACAACAAAGAAAAAAAAAACAACATTAAAAGGAAACCTTCTGAACAGTAACACCCCATAAACATAGCAAAAAAGCCAATATTGGGGACATATGTTTCCCTAGGAAATGGGATTAGTATACAGGTGGATCAATAAACCAATAAGAAAAAGAGAATTCATGAGATAAATGGGCAAAGAATACGAGCAGGCAATTCACAGAAGAGGAAGCTCAAGTAGCCGATAAGCACGTGAAAATAGGAAATGATGTTCATTCCCTTATGCATCTTGTCATTTTGCTCTGTCAGTATAGCCCTTCACTGGCCCAAAGAACTGAGAAATTTGCCGGTTCTCTTTGTTGGACAGCCTACTTTGTGGAGAGGAGTCGCTACCAAAAGTGACTGTCTTGGAAACTGTCTTCTTTTGAAGGTGACTGCCACATCCACCACTGTCCTGTAGTTATGGTGGGGGAGTAGACCAGGTTTCAGGACCTAAATACAACGTTCTGCTGAGATTTTGGGGTCACACTTGTGTTGGGCAGTCTGCCAACGGAGATGCCCTTCTGCACACCAGGAACCACAGCCAGCAAGCAAAGGGTCCTTTGCCTTCCTCCCTGCTTCCCTCCATCACTGAGACTTTGCCGAGTTGGTAAGAAGCATGGGGAAGAGGGAACTGACGCGGTGCTTAGACTGCAGCATCTTATCTTGCCTGGAAGTATTTTCTCAACATACAAGAAACCATGGTTGGAGCTTTCCAGAAATGGGATTGCAGATTTCTTGTGAATTCATTCTGCTGGAGTGTCAAAATTCATCCAATGATGTGTCAAAAAATGCGTACAATCACGTACAGATTTAGTCACTTCAAGAGGAAGTTATTTTTACCACCATGGTGGAGAAAACAAGGTGGCAATTGGCAGAGAGGCCGAGGCAAGGCTGAGGAAGGTGAGGTGTTTGAGCAGCTGGCGCTTGGACATCTCCAGTCTCGCCAGACTGTCTTCGGGACTGCGGTCCCCTCTTAGCGGGTTGAGTGAGGAGTTCCTGTGTGGAAGACCTGCACAGAGGAGCAGAGTGTGGACGTGACTTTGGAGTGTGATGCAGCTGAAGCAACGTGGGGTTCACACTGGTTACTCCTGCAAATGTGCTCTGTGCCCTCCAGATCAGCTCTATAGAAATTGCTCTCTAGCTGAGGTCTGCGGAGCACACGGAGGTGAAAATGGAGGAAGGGATCCTGGAAAACTCCATAAATATAAAAACTAAATGGCGCAGTGTCTTTATTCTGCTTTAGCAGATGACAGGATGGAGACCGTATTATTTTCTTTGCCTGTGTTTTTCCCAGCTCCAAAGGTGGCCCTTGTTTGCTTGCCCAGCAGAGATCCAAGGCCTTAAGGAGTCTGCAGTGTTTGTGGTTATGTTCTTCCAGTCCTGCTGCGAGGTGAAGCAGTTCCCAGAAATTAAAGGGAGGGGAGGAGGAAATATCTGTTAGCATCCACAACCTCTGTCTTTTTATTGCCCTTTTCACCTAGACAAAGGATCTCTAGAACTACCACTTAGGGAGAATATTCTGAGTCTCACAGTTTTCTAGCTTGACAGTGAACTTTTCAAATGCGTTTGGACAAACTGTATTCAAGTATTCTTGGGTTTGCGCTCCTGTTTCCTATGTCAGAGGAGAGGTCAGCGGGTTCTATGTGCTTGTGTCCTGATGATGAACAATGGTGTCACTCTCTGACCTGCCCTCCGGCCTCGCGCGTGTGTGTAGGCGTGTTGTTAGGTGTGCTTCTTAGCTTGGTAGGGAAAACATACTAGAACATTCTTTGGTTTCTGGGTGGGCTTCTGTCTCTGTGTTTTGTTTCTTTTATGGCATATTGCATTGCTGTTTCAAAATATAGCCCCCCTTACGCCAGATTAGTCCTGGCTATCTTGTGGGAATGATAGGCGGCTTTTTGTTAATTTCAGAGTAAGTCTTGCCCACAAGGCTTACACTTCATTGAAGTTTCACATCAAGGAGACATACAGGCTCAGAGAACATATGTTTTCCTATTGCTTTCATATGCCCTCCCTCAAGTGTGCTTGGCGGTCACCGTCTCTGTCCTCTCTTCCATCTATTCAGGTTCATTCCTTCATCCAGTGCTCATCAAATCCAGTCATGTGCTAGGTGCAGGTGACCGTGTGACTTCATCTATAAGCTTTTATTTGGCTGTGACTTACAACCCTTTAGTCCTCAGCTTCCTTATACCAGCTCATCTCAAACTTTAATGTGCATTCAGGTCACCAGGGGATTTGTTAAACTGTGGGTGCTCGTGGGGTAGGTCTGAGATGGGGGGCCTGAGATTCTATATTTTCCACAAGCTGCCAGGTGTTCACGGTGCCCCGGTTGGAGGGCCATGCTGCCAGCGGCCAGGGTCCACATGGCGCATTCCTGGGAAGCCATTAGTATGAGTAAACAGACAAATGGGTCAGGGTTCAGCCTAGCTCATTAAAAGTCTATGCTATGAAACATTTTATAAACTTCTTTTTAATAGAATTTTCATTCACCAATTTGATCATTTGAATTTAAGAACATTAGATTTTTCTTAAGTGATAATCACATACTTGTCTGATCAAGTTTAGAAATGCCTGTTTTTATTAGTTTCTGCAGTCCATAGTATTGAAATGCATGCAGACTGTTTGGAGATTTGGAAACATACAAATTTTGATCTAATGTCAAGTTCATTAGTAAGCATAGGAAGTAAAGCAATTGGTCTTGGGTGTGAAGTTTCTTCAAATAGTCCCTGCAGATTCTCGCACTGTTTTAAAATTTGATGTTCAAAAAAAATTAAAATTTGATGTTGAGGGATAGTGTCAGGATTCATTGCCAAGTGTCCCTATTATCCAAATGCTCCAGGTAAAGTTTTCTTATGGTCAGAGCAAATAATTGGATGCAAACGGAGCAAATAATTAGAGTGACTTTGTGTAATACTTTAGAAGCACAATTTTACGAAATAATGAAAATCGTTAATACATGATCATTGGAGAAAGCTTGGAAACAGAGAAAAGCACACAGAGAGTAAAACGTGTTAATTCCTTTATCACAGCCGCGTTGGTTTGGTTACAGGGTTCCCTCCTGGGCTCGGCAGCGTCGCAAACGTGACTCCACGTCTTTCTGTGGTTTTTTACGGTGGTTTTCCTGGTGGCAGAGTATCTTGTGAAAGTACAGGAATTCCTTTTGCAAAGCTTTTTTTTTATTTTTAGCCCAGTTCCAGTTTTTAATGATTTGAGATAAAGCTGTGATGAACATTATCAAATTTTTGCATACATCTCTGCTTCCCTGGGATAAATTCCTAGACTTAGAATTGCTAGGTTAAAGTGTGAAACCATTTTTAAATTGCTTTTAGCACAAATTGCCATATTTTTGGTGTCTTTCACCAGCAGTCTGTAACCTGTTTGTGCTCATACCCTTATAGGCACTGGACACAGTCTTACAAAACTCCTCACCCATTTGATTAGTAGAAAATAATGTTCTCATTTGTATTTGTTTGAATATTAGTAAAATTGAGCAATTTGATGATGTTTATAAGTTTTAAGACATCTTTTTTGAATTACAGCTTTGCTCTTTCCCTTTTCCCTCCTATAGATGTGTGGTCTTTCTCTTATCAATTACAAGAGTTCTTTAGAGATGAGTATTTGCCCTTCAGCATATGTGCAAATAATAATCTCCTTGTTTTTAATTGCCTCTTAGGTTTTTAAATCAATATCCTTTTTCCTGTGCACTAATGAACTTTCTCCATTTATAATTTTTTCTTTGCTATTGGGCTTAGAAAGGGCTTGTATCCTGATATCAAATGCATAATCTTTATATTTTCTTCTAATTCCTTTGTTGTTTTATTTTTCCATTTAGTTTTAAAATCCTTTTAGCTTTTGTTGTGACGTAAATTAACTCAGTGATTTCCCAAGTCTAGCTGGAAACAAAGTCATCATACTTGAATGATATCATGCTTTAGCAGTACGTTCATTTTTCAAAAGTCACAATGAATTGACTTGAGCTTAACTCTTTTTAGAAGATTTGTAACCTCCGTTTACCGTTTAATCCTAAACTTTCGGGGCTAAGAGGGCTTCTGAGGCCACCTGTACCTCTCCATAGTACAGTTGGTCCTCAGTATTCATGGGGGATTGGCTTCAAGACCTCTGGTTACCAAAATCCACGGATGCTCAAGTCCCTCAGCCGGCCCTCCGTAACCATGGGCTCCGCATCCTGGGATATGGAGGGCTGCCTGCACTTGTGCTAGAAGCTGGCCCTGGGCCTCTTCTTTCGCTGCCCTCCCAGCTGTGCTTTGCAAAGGTCCCTCAGCCCCCAGCCTGCTGCCATTTGGTCTGGAGAAACCTTATGTGCCAGTGCATTGAGTCTTGGCTCCCGTGCTGCCGGGCAGACATGACCAGTCTCCGCACTCCACTTTCCTTGCTCGCCCTGCCTGCTGCTCAAGTGCAAGTCTCTGCCTCTTAGATTCCTGGTGGGTCTCAAGCAAAACATGAGCCAGCACCCTTCCCATCCCCCACCCCACCACCCACCACCCTTCTCAACAGTCACATGCACCCTTCTCAGCTTGGCTAAAAACCTTAGCTGGGAGTGATGGCTGAGCTCCTTAGGGACGGCCTGGCTCTCCCAGTCCTCAGCCCTTCACTGCATCTCGGTAATGGGGACGGCACTCATTTTAACACTATTTTTATAAGCAGCCTGATCATAAGTTTTTTAGTTCTTGTGGGCTGTTATTCTTTTTAAAGCTTGTAATATGCAGGGGACTACAATTTGAAAACACAGACATTTATAGGTCAACCATATGGTCTATGTTTTCTTTTCATGAAATCACATTTCTCCTGTGAATCTGTCCTTAACAAGATGTTTAATATTACAAGAGGCAGTGCAGTGTAACAGAGCATTGGGCTTCAAATCAGGAGCCCTCTGTTTGAATTCTGGCATGGCCACCATGCAGCTGTGTGACCTTGGGTAATTCACTGAACCTCTCTGAGTCTCCCTTGGAACTTTAGAGGGATTCTTTCAGGTCTAGAACAACCACCGCCACATTATAAAGAGACTGCTATCTGGTGCTCTGCTGCCTGGAACACTGTGAAACTTGCATTTATGTGTATCTGCTAATACACATCTTCATTGTAATTACCCAGGCAGAAGCCTAGCTAGAGCAGGTGCCACTCCAGGGTATAGGAGCCAAAGGGATGTTACTTACTGTGGGGTGTGTGTGTGTGTGTGTGTGTGTGTGTGTGTGTGTCTGTGTTGTATCTACCAACAAATCCTTCAAAACTCTGCCTCTAGGCTTTCACAAACAGGGGTTATTTCTTGTGTATATTCCTGCCCCTTCTGTCAGTTTTTTTGTAGGAAGAACCTCCTAAGATAATGAAATTATATATTATTCTATTGGATATTTGTATTCTTTTCCCTCTTCTCCTAAAGGACAAAAGATGTTGTGTATATCTTAAGACCCCTGACTGCTTCACTTTAAGTTGTGAAGAATAGTTTAAAGATGAAAATTCCTGAAACATCTACCCTGTGATATTTTGATAACATTTTAATTGTTAACTATTTTTTAAAAAATAGAGTGTGCTGAACACATAAAGTTCTCACAGGAGTTGCTAGTCTAATCTCTTATATGGTTATGTAAATTCACTATTTTCATGCATACATTTGTGGTACTAGAGATTCATCCACATGCCTTGGGGAGCACAGAGGAGGGAAGAAATCAGAGAGAACAAGAGGGCTTCACGGAAGAGGTGACACTTGATCTGGATACTGAAGCATAAATAGAAGTTTGCTGGCCAGAGATGTGGGAAAAAATTATTCCAAACAGAAGGAACAGCACTTGCAAAGGCAAGCCAGTGGGCAAAATGGTGGCACCTTTGAGTACACCAAGCATTGCAAGGTGGCTGGTGAGAGACTGTGGCAAGAGAAAGGGAAGGGTGGGGGGCTTGTTGCAAGGGAGGCTCCTAAGGTAAAGGGTAGACTGTGAAGGAACTCACCTGTAATGGAGAAACCACTGAAAATTTTCAGCCCACAGATTTGTTGTTCATGAAGAGAAGTCTGAGAACAGAAAGCCATTAAAGGGCCTAAGCAAGTGTCAGAAATGGGCCTCAGATTCAAGCAGCACGTTCAAGCTCACGCCGTGCTTGCCCACGTGTGTTCGCACTTGCTTCTCTGCTCTCCAGAGAGGTGGATGTTAAGCTCACTTTGCAGATGAGGAACCTGAGTCCAGAGGTGTTTGAAGGGCTCTGAGTTATTCAGCTGATGGACAGTGCGGAAAATGGGGGGCCGGGGGGGGGGGCTTCTGCACCTAGTCCAGGCCCTCTTTTCCTTTTCACTCCTTGCCTGATGGAAGCTTATTATCTCAAAAGCACTGAAGTATTTTTCTAACTCTTTTACCGAGAACTCTCAAAGTCGTTTTCATTTTGATAAAGCAAGTTTAATAGGAAAATCAACTTCACTCTTATCAGGCTTTTGTTTAATATAATACAGGCATGTCAATTTGCCTCCTTGCTGACATTTCCTATGATAGCATGCTCCAAGCTGATGTTTTTTTTCTCTGATTAGCTAGAATGGAAAGAAAAATCCCTACTGCGTTTTTATTGGGATAGGATATGCCATTATCTTGAATCAATGTTCCTTTATTTCAGCGACTTCGATCATGCCATTTTGTCATAGATTAAGTTGGCATTTAGGCTATAATTTCTTGCTGTTTTAAAAATGACTGTTTACTGAGTATTGCAGGGTTTTTGTTTTCTGTGGCTTTATGGAAGCCTCTTTAGAAGTGCCTTCACTTGCGTCTTACTCAAGTCTCGTAGGCTGGGGCTGCCAGTCATGCATTCTGAGTGTGGCTTTTCTTGCAGCAGCTCAGCTTCCCATCCCCTGCTGGGAAACTTCCAGCCTACCTGGGCTGCCACCTGCTCTAGAAGGTTTGAAGCAAAATGGTCTAATTATTTTGTTTTGGTTTTGACCATAAACAGGTTCCTAAATCCTCAATTTTGTTAAAACATAGTAGGAGGAGCAGAGTCTAGGGCATCAAAAAAAAAAAAAAAAGAAAGAAAGAAACTGTGCTAAGATTGCAGTAGGAGGGTAGGTATTCCTTGAAATGACTCTTTGCCCACTTGAATTTCAGGACATCTTTTAAGAGAGGGGGTGAAGGGGAAAACGAAACCTCAGATGGCAGCTCCGTGCCCCAAGTGAGCCTGTCTGAACTTGACCCGGGTCTGGCCCTTACTGGGTGATATATGTTTTATTAAGGTACTTGTAACATGTATCTGGAGTAGAGAGGTTTTGTAGCTGCACATTAAATAGATACCACGGTAAAAGGGGAATAAAATGTGCCATGTCGTCGTTACCTAATGTGAGAAGCATACCTGTTCATTGGGAAAGGGCAGCCTGCCTTTTCCTACCCTCAAATAATAGGAGAAATCTATTGGATCTTATAATGGACAATATCTTCTGCAGTGGTTCTTTCTTTCTGTCCTCCCCACTGCCCTCCAATGACCTGTTTTCGTGAGGCTAGGCCAGACATTGGCCCTTTATAAAAGTAAAAAGCGTAATATCCAATCACAGCTCAGCGATGATGTTTCCCTGGAAGCTGAGCTGTTACAGTTTGGGTGTCTGCTTTTCAGCGGGTTCATGTGTTCAGAAAGTGGGTATTGAACATGGCCCTGTTGTTTCTCTCAAGTATCAGTTTCCCGAGCTTTATTTCTGGCAGGAATGGGAGAGCAGTGGGCTGACTGATGTTAAGTGCTGAGGTGTAGAAATTCAGTGTGGCTGGGAATTTGCACGCTGCAATGGTGGATGACGAAGCAGAGGAGCAAGGTTCTGGCTCATCCCCCTTCCCTGCCCGGGTAGGCTGCTGGGATCTGCTGGGCTGGCAGAGGCCTCACCTTGGACGAGATCCTCCTGGACTCTCTGCGTTTGTTCTGATCAGCAAGACCTGAGCTCTGGCAGCTGAGGCCCGGCCAGAGTCTTCCTCAGAGGGAGACGTTTCGAATAAACATATTCCAAATGCCTTCACAGCTGACCTCTTAGCTGACCTTTAAAATAATGCATCTAACATCCTTCCAATTGTCAATGAGGAATTTGTTTTACTGGCTTTTCTACAACTTTTAAACTTATTCTTCTTATTATTGACCCCTTTAACCAATTCAGCCAACTTTTGTTAGTCTTGCCATATTTTAGGTTTTCTTGGGTATGTGATCTCACAAAAACATATGAGGAATTTTGAAAAAAATCATAGAAAATAAAGGATATTGTGAGATCAGTTATAATGTGGGTTATAAACTGGGACTTATATTTCTTCCATATCTTTTAATTTCACCTAAATTTATATGAATTAGAAAATGGTTAATTTTTATATATTTGGAATAAGGTGACATGTATATTAAGAGTCTAATGTATTTTTCAAGTATAACTGAAGTAAATAAATAGAAACAAAGAAGACAGACCCACATGCTCATGCACACACATGCACACATGCGTGCACAGATGCACGGGCACATTTTTAGTACACAAAATGGTAAATACTCAAGACATGTCCAATGGGTGACACTTTGTTTAAATATTTTATAGTGCGTTCATACTGATTTTTACCTTTTGAAAGGGACCATGTGAAGGACAGGCACGAGTAAATCTGTGAATTAGCACCTAATACCAGGTGTCGAGTTCTGCAGCATCTTAAATAGGGTTTTGTATACCTTTGGGCACCACACACACAGACTCTCCAGGGGAAATTGAGCAGGGGTTGTTGGAGAGAATCAAATTCTCAATGGTCAGCTGCCCGATTATTCCTTCCTAAAACTGATCTCCCTGAGAACTTGTCACGCGGGCTCTCCTTTCCCACCAGTCCCCGCTCAGCGCGAAGTCCACACTTGGCAAAGAGTTTTACCTGAATTTCCTCTGCTGGTGCCAACCCCTCCGGCTGCTAAAGGAAGAATTCAGGAGACTGGTACTGGGAAAGTGCATGACTACTGAAGGTAACACATCTCACTGCAAGTCAGGCGGTTTTAGTTTTTTGCTTTCAACCCAAGTGTAGGAGTTCAAGTTATTCAAGGAATCAAGATCACTACAGGATTTAGAAAGACGTTAAAAGAGTGATTGATGTCGCAATAATATGACTGCTAATTTATGTCAACAAAGTTTATCGGCACTTATGTTTATTAAAATGAAAAACAGGAATAAAATTGAAATAAGTAAAATTCAGTTACAGATAAATTAAGTGGTTAAACAGCATAGGCCTGTTTATCTCATTAATAGATGCATTTTCAATCGAATTTTACTTTATAATAGTTACTTGTAAAATTTATAAAATCTGTATGCAGTTTTGGTCAATTACGAACCAGTGGTAATCTTAATACTGATTCAATTCAGAATATATATTTTAAGCTCTTAGAACATTATGTATGGTCATGGGAAAATTTTAAAAATACCATCTGGTCTCAGTTATGAGAAGAATCTAATGAACAAAATAAACTAATCAACAAAATAGCACCACAGGCATGGAAACATGGAACAGACTGACAGTGACCAGAGGAGAGGGCGGTTTGATGGAAAGAAGGGGAAGGGACTAGACAAAGAACGTGTAGGAACGACCCGTGGACACGGACAGCAGGGTGGGGACTGGCTGAGGGAGCGGGGTGGGGCGGGGTGGGATGGGTGGGGGAGGGCGAAGGGGGAAAAGTTGGAACAACTATAATAGAGTAACACTAAAAAATCTTTAAAAAAGAAGTTTAACTTACATATGTATTTTTGTTGTACAAAATAGAATAGAGTGATCAAACGTATTCCCAAACATGAAAATATATTTAGTTAGAACAGAGGTCTGTGGGGGAAGTGGAATGAAATGACAAAGAAGTAGAGAACAACGCATGAATGAGAGAAAGCCTGTTCATTCTTCCCTCCTGCCTTCTCTCCTTCATAATGACTCACCTGGAGAGGATTTGCCCGTACTGAGGGCTTCTTAAACAGACCCGCGTTATCCTCTTCCCCTCGAATGCTCTCCCTCTACTTGAGGAAGCTAGTGTTTTCAGTCTTGTGTTTACTGTTCTCTGTTAGGTTGTGAATATTCTGCAAAATTGAAAGCTTTTTTAAGAAAAAAGAATAAACAATTATGAACTTAAAATGCCCAGTCAGTGCAGTGTCGCCCAATGTGAGAGGAAATAGGAGGAAGGGGAGATTTGAGTGGAGAAAGTGGTCTTAACTAATTGGACTTACCTAGCTTATCTTTGCAGATTTTTACCAAAACATGTGACTAAGTGAGGTTATTGCTAGTAAGTTTATTTATGCAAGTGAGGCTCCTGAGGTTTAAGCCTCAGTAATTTCACTGTGAATCTACCTCTGTGTGTGTGGGGTGTGATATACGCAAACTTGCACACAGACACCCACACACCCACGTCCCAGCTTCAGTTGATTTTAACTTTATAGGAAACAAATTTTTATATTCCCCACAGCAGGCATCATATCCCTTGTGTTGGTGTGTGTATATTCTGTTAGATATATGTATGAAATGATATAATTGTTTTATTTAAAAATGTTGATACATCTCTTGCTGGAAATCATACCCCTTGCCACTTTTTAAACACATGGGGGGAAATTCTAGAGGTTAACCCAAAGTGGGCTAGGATATACAACTTCTTCAAAATTCTTATGGGGTTATGTGAACACAGAAGTTTAGTGATCATTACAGTACTCAGTAGTCCTTGCTGTTCCAGCATGTGGAATTCTGTTGAGAGAGCACCTAGTGGACCATCATAGGTGGAAATGAATCCTGTGGCGTGTTCAGAGGTTTCTGAATGCAGGAAACTGTCCTGATCACCAGAGGCTATTATTACAAGTCTTGGGACCTGAAAGCCTGGCTGTACTTTGAGAAATGTCCTTGCCAGGGAGGCCTGGAGAACCAGTTTCCTCCATGCGCCTTCCCCGTCTCTGTGCTTCTCTCTGTTTCCCCAACCTGCCATTGTGCTGAGTTACACCCTTGATTAAGAACAAGAAATCAAATGATGCAAGTTTCTATCAGCAAGGTTATTTGATCTCATTTGGAGGGTTTTAATGCTGAGCACTTCCAAACTTGACATTCCCACACCCATCCCTTCACTTAGAAAATAGGAAGCCATTCAGTTGCCAGTCTTTATGGTGGCAGGGATTGTGTAAATAGCACGTCACTTCTTTTTTCATTGTCACAGTAAAAATCATGTTGCATTTTGGTGGTGGTGGTGGCGGTAGGCAGAATTTAACTGGATCCCACCAGTATTTGTTGGGTGTGGTCTCACTGTGCTATGTACCTTATTTCAATTATGTTTATAAATTCTTTGATGACAGGGCAGAGACCATGCCTCACACATCTTTTCTTATTCATCATGGCATCTGGGGCCATATTAGTACTTAGCAGGGGTAAGGCAACACAGATAGAACGTTATTGAATTAAAATCTTTTTGATATATTCATTTATTAAAAAAATATGCATTCAATACCTACAATGTGCCAGGGGGCTTCAAGGAGGTTATAGTCTAGTGAAAACAAATACTAATGTTAATTGATTGACTACTCTAGGCTCATTCATTTTATTTGATTGTTACAAACTCCTGAGTTATTAGTAGTACTCCAGTTTACCGATGGATAAACTGGAGGCTTAGAGATGTTAACTGGTTTGCGGGTAAGTGGAGATGCAGGATTCGAACCCAGGCCATATCACTCCAGACCATGCACTGCTTCCTCAGCAGTCCTTGGCAGGGAAAGGTAGCTGACCACAGTTTTCACCTTCTTGGAAAGGAATCCCAAGTATGGGGACTGTTTTATGATGTTACAGTGAACTGTTTACACTTGATAAGATAGGAATTTTACACTTAGAAAGCAGAAAACTCCAAGAACAAAACATACATCTATCTCTAATTGTCTTTTTTCTTTTTTTAACTTGGAGGAACTCTGAGCTGAAAAGTTTGTTATTTATACTCTCTTTTTCACGTATTTTAAAGCATACATGAGCTTCAGAGAATGGTTTTTATTTATTTTGGCTGAATTACAGGGCAAATACACTTCAGCTCAAGGACGCAGATGACTACGACAGATCCTATCTTTAAGCTCCCGCACAGCACGCTCCTCTGGGCCAGGGCAGCTGTGCCGTCCGTGCGCTTTCTGCTTCTCATTCAGAGCGAGTCTTTTTCCAAATTAATAAAAACATCATGGCCATTAGCTTACATTTTGCAACGCGTTCAACTGGTTTTTTTTCTTTTTTCTCAGCAAAAGTGTTTGTGGTGGACTTCGGTGGGTGGGAGTGCGGTCAGTGACGTCGCGGAGAACTCAGGCACTGGGAACTAGTGCTGTTCTATTGGACGACCGTTTTTGCACAGAAGCACCTAATTCTCTGCACTTTAAGGAGATTCAGTAGTTGGAGTTGAGCACTTTGAAAAGAGGTAAAGAGACCTACTTGTAATAAAAGGTAGTGTGAAACCTTAGTTATCTGCAACCCCAGTTTTTGGAAGTCCCGCTCCAGGAAACTGTTTTCTAGAAAGTGAAAGTTTGCACCCTTAACCCTTATACTCTCCCTTTTCTTCAACTATTTTTGTTGGAAATCTCTCTAAAACATATTACACATTTCTTGTCTTCTCAAATGGAACTGTTACTCATTGCTTGGTTATTTGCATGGCCCACAATGCTTGTTCAGGGGAATGGTGGCTGTGATTCAGCTGTGTCCCCTGGGGCTGCCCAGGGGTGGGGCTGGCTGGGTCTGCTTTGCTTTGTGAATTCCCGTCCGTCTTTATAGTTTTGTGGTCTCCTGTCTTGCTATGGGTGTTGTTCCCTGCTGACAGGTGGCTGGCAGTAACAGCTCTTCTTCCTCTGCTAACTCGCTGCCTCTAAAAGGCAGTGAATTTAGAGAACAAATAACGACTTGCTGGAGTTTGTAAAACAAAGGGGACTCGCTCTTAGTAGAGCCTCATGCACGTGAACGCTGTCTCCTTGAGCTGTCATTTCATCCTCCGCACGCTGTGCCCAGCTCACTCACCAGCCCTTAATAACCACGCTATTCAATGAGTAAATGAACAGTATTCATAACCTTTATCTCTGAGACTGTAGGCCGCTAGCTCATCAGAAGCCTTTTTGTTTATGTATTTGTTTAGTTCCGATGTTCATTTGTGTGTTAGATGGGTGAACCTGAGGGATTACTCTGAATAAATAAATACATACGATTTCATTGACTTGTGCAATTTTGATATATTTTTTCTGAGGGAATACTGAATCAGACATAAAGCCAAACAAAGAAATGGTTCTTCCTCTTTCTAAACAGGGCATAGTATGAATATTTTAAATCGACTTCTTTATATTTAATAACAACAAAATTAAAATATAAAAAATAAAAATAATGCAAAAACACTTTAATGTTCAGTCTAGAAAGCTAGCCTGAGACGGCTCTCTGGGGTAGAGGGTAGGTCTCATTTTTTTTCTTTTGCAGGTTGCTCCTGCAGGGCTGTTGGCTTCTTTATTTGCACTCTTATACAATAATTTTAGAAGCATGGTAAGAAGATTTTTGCCTATTAGAGGTCCTTTTTGTCTTATTTTCTCCATCAAGTGATTTGACTAAATGATTTAAAGTCCTGAGGATCCTGGGCCTCCTGTCGGGCAGCCTGTACCTTTGTGGGAGATAGAAAGTCACACCCCTTTGCAACTAATTAATTATGTGAGGGTGCCTTCCCCTGGGAGGCTGCAGGAAGCATGGCCTGGTGAACAGAGTGTGGCCTCCCTCTCAGCCCTGCCCCCATCTCCCAGGCCACCTCACCCAGGACACACAGGTGTGGGCAGTAGTCCTGCAAGGGTCCCAGTGCAGTGTGGGGCCTGGAAGGAGGGTCACCATAGGGTCACAGGTGTGAGTCTACAGGCACATAAGACGTCATCACTGACATTGTGTTGACCTAGGAACTGAAACCCAGGGCTTTCAGGCAACTTGCTGAGGATTATAAAGCCCAAATGTGGTGAGGCCTCAAGCCAGAGCTCATCTTCTCTGACATTGCCCAAGGCTTGTCCACTCCATCCTGTCTAAAAAGCGTTGGCCACAGCACCTCTCCGGCTCTTTCTCTGTTCTGCCCCCTGATGGGCACAGTATCCCAGCTCCTCCGCCCAGCTGCAAGGCCCTGCCCCAGCCCTCTGAGCCACAGCCCACAGCTGTGGTTGTCCTGACCAGCTGAGGCGCCACTGGGGGACTTATCTCCTTTTCTTCTGAATGACTAAGCTTTTACTTCACCAAAGAATGTTCTTTGTGGAACATATTTTCTTTCAACCACAAAGTGCTACCTAAAACCTCCTGGAAAATTCCTTGTTACTTCAGAAACAGCGCTGTACTCAATTGACTCAGCATTTTTTGTCTAATTTTCAAGGATGGATTTCAGGCACACTCCATTTCATTGAGGAAATAAAATAAAGGCAGGAGGGGAAGCATTATATTGTATTAAAATACCATCATCCTAACCTCCTTTTCAAGAGTTAGGGTGTTTTCTAGAAATTCTTCTTAACATTATTTCCTCCTCCAGGTTCCTCACGGTGTTTTCAAGGAAATCTCCAACTTTGTAGAGGAGATAGGACCAAGGGACAGGAGAACGGAGTCAATGGACACGGGGAGAATGCTGACATTCGGAGGAAGGAGCAGGGGTTGTGGGAGTTCTGGTCCTGGCCCTGCCTCTGTTTCTTCCACCATCATCGGGAAATAATCACTTCCAGACAGCCCGTCCCGGGAGGTGTCGTGCAGATGAAATGAGATGCAAACAGTACAGGCCAAGGCACTTGGAAAATTCAAAACTTAAACGAGCTCCAGAAATCATCATTCCTGAAAAAGTAATGGTGACAAAAGGGTGATAAATTGTGGAGAAGGGAGTAGACACAGGAAAAGGGTTCGGGCTTCTGGAGGAGGGTTGTAAATTGTGAGAAGGTAACTGGGAAACATGTTTAGTAGCGCCTGTTACACAGACTTAAGGACTTAAGTTGTCCCCGGTGGTAAGAGCTCAAGCTTTAATCAACTTTCAGAAACTATTTTTCTTCTGGAGTCTGGCCCATATACACTTTTTCCCTAAAGAAGCAAAACTACTATTATTTTTCACACTTCTTGCTTCTTTAGAGAAATTATGGGCCTATTGTCTTCTCACAGCTACCGAATGGTCCTCATATCTTTGCTCTAACACTTACATGTAAAGTCAGAGCTTCTTCAGGTTTTCGAGCTGGGAGAGACCTTAGAGATTGTCTTGTCTGGTGATTCTCAACTCCCAGTACATTCTTAGCATGATGAAGAGAGTATGCTTGGGAGGGGAAGCCTGGGGAACTTTGAAAAACTACATATTCTCTTCTAATCTTCTAATTACTACTCACTCTACCAGCATTGCCAGTAGTGAAGTCACTCTGCCCCATGGGAGCGTGTCATATGCTTAGGGGGTTGGGGACAGAAACATGTTATTCAATAGATTACAGAATCAACAGATTGAGTTAATAGCAAGTTGCTGTGTTCTGTCCAAAGTCACCTTGTAATATCTTAGCAGCGGATGCGAAGTGTGGAAGACTCAGCAACAGCAGAGTGCGCCCATGAATATTTAACCCATTGTGAAGAGCCCATATGCATTCCAGCACTAAGAAGACTTAGGCCATTAGCTTTTATAGTCCGTGTCGCACTTCCCTTTATGTGATCTTGGAAAGGCAGTGGTGTGTTGTGAGGGCAACAGTGGCAAGGACCCAGATTTGAATCCTGAGTTTACTACCCAATAGTTTGATGATTTGGGTGAACTGTATAATCTCTTTATGAGACTCCTCAGATCCAAAACTGAGGATGGTTATAATGCCTACCTCAAAGGTGGTTATGAAGCTTAAATGAGACAGTGCATATGAAAATCAGGTTTTAAATACTAAAGTACTATACTGATTTGTCTTTATTGAAATTACATACTATTACAAGGAGTAGTAAACTGCCATTTATGCCAAATGGATGGACACTATGGCATTCTTATTGTTTGAATATTCTGGATAATAGAAGTAGAATAAATGCCTTTCTAGTTAAAAAATGTTACAATAAAATATTCTTACTATCCAAGCTATACTGAATACAATTAATCATTTGAATGAAAATTCAAGATATTTCTGTATATTTCATGATGAGCACTTGAACACTGGAATTGTATTAAAGACATAAAAAACTATAGGAAAAGAACTGACTCTAAATGAGTACACCAAACCATACACTTAAAAAGAGTAGGTCATAAAACACATTTTCATTAATTACTAATCCCCTGATTATAAAAAATGTGAATTGAGGAACTGACATATGATAGTAGAATTGCAGTATTTGCTTATTATGGGGTGAAATTTGACAAGAATTGTTTTATTTTGCCCTGTTCAGACAAGAAAAAAAATTATGCCAGTTTTCTTCAGAATATAATACAACTGGAACCCAATCTTAAGACTCTTTTTTTTTTGAGTAATATAAATTATGCCATCACAAATCTTGATAATGATTTGGTAATGACAGTGCTATTTTTTAAAAATTGTAATCAAAGCCACTAATGTTACATGGTAAATCTTTGTGATGTTGTCCTATTAGGTAATTTTAATATTTTATCTTCCTGAATTTTTGTTAAGTTTAAAAAATCAATTGTTCAATTAAATATATACACACACATACTTAGTGATAATTATTTTATTAATTGATCAGGATTAATGTATTAGGTGTTTAAACAATATAAATGTGAGTCACTTTGAAAGGAAG
>PVJI01019394.1:0-31151 GCA_004026765.1 Micronycteris hirsuta | reverse complement strand
AAGAAGAAAATGGCAATAAATATCTATCAACAATTGAATCTAAAAAACAAAATAAAAGAACAAGCAGAATAGAAACAGAGTCACAGATACAGAGAATGTTTTGGTGGTTGCCAGATAGGAGGGGGTCAGGGAGATGGGTGAAAAGATGAAGGGGTTAAGAAGTACAATTTGGTAGTTACAGAATAATCATGGGAATATAAGTGTAGTATAGGGAATAGACTAGCCAAAGAGCATATATGCATGATCCTTGGACATGGACAATGGTGGGGGAATTGCATGAGGAAGTAGTGGGGATATGTGGAGGGGGAACAAAGGGGAAAAATTGGGACAACTATAATAGCATAAACAATAAATATAATTTTTTAAAAAGTATTTCTAATAAATTAAAATTAATCAGTTTTAAAATAAATAATCTGCAGTAACTAATTATTGCTAAATATGATGCATAAATATATGTGAATATTTTTCAATATTTTTTAATATTGTGTCAAAGTGCTACTAAGAAGGTTTGAATAATTATTTAAGATTCTTCAGCCCTGGCCAGGTGGCTCAGTTGGTTGGACCATCTTCCCAGGCACCAAAAAGTATCAGGTTCAGTCACTGGTCGGGGCCCATATGGGAGCCAAACAATCAATGTTTCTCTCTCACATCAATGTCTCTGTCTCTGTCATTGTCTCTGTCTCTGTCTCTCTCCCATTCCCACCCCCTTCCTCTGTCTAAACATGTCATTGGGTGAGGATGTAAAATAAGATCCTCCATAAAGATGTGTGGAGTAAGCTTTCTTTCTGAGCAATTTTGTATGACAATCACTTATTTCTTTGGATATCATGGTTTATATTTTTTCGTTTGTAGTACAGCTTACCAACTGAACAAGTGAGTGTTCCTCAGGCTAGGCCAACACAAAACCATGGCTACTGTAATAGCAATATTGGAAGCATTCTGCATATTTTGAACAATAAATTAACTGCTAGTGAGAGAGAGAAAACACACAATAGGGAACAAAAGGAGCCATGGAAAACTTGTGAAATACCCTCTCTTTTCAACAGACCCATATAGAGAACAAACTGATGGTTGCCAAATGAGAGAGGGCTGGGGAAGGATGGGAACAAAAAAAATACCCTCTTCTTTTACTTCCAAGTATTTATCCAAAGAAAAGTCCCCCACCCCCTTCCCTCTGGTAACCACCGTACTGATGTGTGTGTCCATCAGTTTTTGTTTGCTTTTCTTGTTTATTTGTTGATTTCAGTTTTATATCCACATGAGTAAAATTTTATGTCTCTCAAAAAAATACACTCTTATTTCATCCCTGTCCTTTCATGTTTTTCTCATGCAACCCCCTCTTTTATCACCACCCAAGTGTCCTTTTTCCTGAATTTTTCTATACTGCCTTCTCCAGCCTATTTGCTTCCTGTACCTAATCCTGGATCCCATATACTTGTTCTGTGTCATTGGACAAGTTATTCAGCCTCTCTGAAACTCCATTTCCTCACCTCTGAAATTTAAGTAAAGCATTTAACACCACTGTGTCACATGGTAATTCTTACCCATTTCTAGAATTATTATTATTTGTATTATTATTTTTATTTATTTTTTTCACTGCTCAAGGTTTATTTGGTGTTTTAGTTGGTATGACACTTGGATAGTTGGCTGCATTATTTATATGTAGGCTTTCTTTTTACATTATATGGCAAAGTACACTAATCTGATTCATATAGTACACAAAATAAGATGCTTAAGATGTTATGCATAAGACATGCAATACTGGATTTATACATTGGATCCCAGGATGTGATTGACTGGAGAGAAGTTGGACTAGGCACACTGGGTAAAGGAACCACAAGTGACATAACACACAGTGAACACGCATCTAGTTTGAAAGGCAACTGCAGTGTATGCAACATTGGCAGTGGTGCCTTTGAGAAGTGGAACTGTTTCATACTAACCAGGTTAGGACTACACAAGGTAAGTGCCATCCAGCATCAGCATAGAGATGCAGGTGAACCATTACTATTTCTATCTTTAGGAAATTGATGTTTTTAGTCATAGATCAGATAAAAGGGACAATGTGCACAATCTCCAACTAAAATCCTGTTGTAGCCTCAACAGTGAGGTGGTACGACATTAGAAGACTTTAAAATTGCAGCTCTTTCTGGATCCCCCACAGTGTATCTGCACTCTTCTTCAAATGCGCCTCTTCCTCAGGTTTCAGAGTCACCTTCACAACATCTGAGATTCCATTCTGCCCCAAGATGCAAGGAACACTAAGGAAGACATCTTCTTTTATTCCACAGAGACCCTTGATCATGGTGGAAATGGGATGTACCCACCTAAGATTCTTCATTATACTTTGCCAAATCAGCCACAGACAGTCCAATGGCCCAGGATGTGTAGCCTTTCAGTTTGATCACCTCATAAGCAATGTCAACCACCTGTTTGTGAACTTCTTTCCACTGTTCATTATCTGCCTCAGTGCCTAAGTCAGGGTGCAGAGTCTTCAGGGAGACACCAGCCACATTCATTCTGCTCCAAATAGGCACACTTGAGTTTCCATGCTCCCCAGGGACCCACCCATGACAGCTTAATAGGTGAACTATGAGCCTTTCCCCCATTAGGTAACAGAACCGGGCTGAATCCAGATTGCAACCACTTCCAATTACACGGTTTTTGGGAAAGCCACTTACTTTTATCTTCCAAGCCACATAGGTCAAGACATCCACTGGATTGGAAACAATGGGCAATTTACAGTTGGGACTGTATTTTACGTTAGGAATGATGAATTTGAAGATGTTCACGTTACGCTGGACCAAATTAAGACAGTTTTCTCCCTCCTGTTGACGTGCCCCAGCTGTGATATGTAACCAGCTTGGAGTTTGCAGTCACACTATAGTCTTTGCTAGAGACAATTTTTGGTGTTCTAAGGAAAAGGCTGCCATGTTGGAGACCCATTATCTCTCCCTTTAATTTGTCTTCCATGACATCAACAAGAGCAAGTTCATCTGCCAAGTCCTTCATTAAGAGGCTGATGGCACAGGCCATGCCAACAGCACCAACCCTAACGACTGTAATCTTATTCTGGGGGGGGGGGTTGTTCTTCCTTAAGAATATTCACAATCAGCTGATCCTTGACAGTTGCCATATTGGACTTAGAATAGAAAGGAATCGTAATGGGTGCGCACAGCAGACGGGCGTTGGTAGCGCATGGCACTGGATCCGGATTTGGCAGCAGCAAGATTTTATTTTATTTATCCATAAATTTTATGTATTTGTTTTCAGAGAGGGGAGGGGAAGGGAAGGATAGACAGAGGGATAGAAACATCATGTGTGGTTGCCTCTCATGCGCCCCCAACTAGGGACCTGGTCTGCAACCTAGGCATGTTCCCTAGACTGAGAATTGAACTGGTGACACCTTGGTTCTCAGTCTGGCACTCAACCCACTGTGCTATACCAGCCATGGCTATTATTTCTATTATTAATGGTGGAATTTCAGGTATTCACGATATGCCTGTTTGAGGCTTTCCTACAGCTCTCAAATTAACCATGTGGACAGATGCCATGCAGGTTGGCCCCTAGTAGAGTTCAAAGGATGGGGCAGTGGATACTATCTTCCCCTTGGGGGTAGGCTATAAGTACATGAAAAATAGAGTTTAGTGACTATAGACAATTTAAAATATTAATAAAACCATCTAAAATCTATCTGTATTTTATTATCACAATACAGAGTGGAACGATGAATGTAGTAAGCCTTCCCATGAGGGAAAATACTCCCATTTTCTGGCCTTTGTACAACACTGGGTTTGCCTTGAGGCGTAGTATTGCTTTTTTTCCAACACAACTTGAACATACTATGTAGGAGTCTTATGGTAAATTGAAACAACTTTAAAGTTCAAACACAAGATCTATATTGACTTGTCAATTTGGGCTAAGTATCAAATATTTTGATAACTATTAATGGTTTACCTTTAAAACAAAGTGCTGAAAATGTTTCTTTGAAAATATCACTTCTCTTTTACTTGTAATATTTTTAATTACTTTGTTGTTGTTCAATTACAGTTGCCTGAATTTCCTCCCCTCCCCTCCCCCCCATCCCATCCAAACCCACTTCCCTCCCTTGCTTCCACCATCCCCCTTGGTTTTGTCTATGTGTCCTTTATAGTAGTTCCTAAAAACCCTTCTCCCCACAGTCCCCACCCCTCTCCCCTCTGGCTAGTGTTAGATTGTTCTTAATTTCAATGTCTCTGGTTATGTTTTGCTTGCTTTTTTCTTTTGTTGACTATGTTCCAGTTAAAGGTGAGATCATATGGTATTTTTCCCTCACCGCCTGACTTATTTCGCTTAGCATAATGCTTTCCAGTTCCATCCATGTTGTCACAAAGGGTATAAGCTCCTTCTTTCTCTCTGCTGCAAATAATTTCATTGTGTAAATGTACCATAGTTTCTTGATCCACTCATTTGCTGATGGGCACTTGGGTTGCTTCCAGCACTTGACTATTGTAAATTGTGCTGCTATGAACATTGGGGTGTACAGGTTCTTTTGAATTGGTATTTCAGGACTCTTAGCATATAATCCCAGCAGTGGAATTGCTGGGTCACAAGACAGTTCCATTTTCAGTTTTCTGAGGAAGTTCCATACTGTTTCCCACAATGGCTGCGCCAGCCTGCATTCCCATCAACAGTACAGTAGGGTTACCTTTTCTCCACATCCTCTCCAACACTTGTCTGTTGCTTTGTTTATGATGGCCATTCTGACCTGTGTGAGGTGGTATCTCATTGTGGTTTTAATTTGCATCTCTCTGATGGCTAATGATGCTGAGCATCTTTTCATGTCTCTGGGCCCTCTGTATGTCCTCTTTGGAGAAGTGTCTGTTCAAGTCTTTTGCCCATTTTTTAATTGTTTTTTTTTTCTTCCTGGAGTGGAGTCACATGAGTTCTTTATAGATTTTGGAGATCAAACCCTTGTACGAGGTATCATGGGCAAACATATTTTCCCATATAGTTGTTTCTCTTTTCATTTTAATGCTGTTTTCTTTAGCCATACAGAAGCTTTTTAATCTGATGAGGTCCCATTTGTTTATTCTTTACTTTATGTCCTTTGCTTTAGGGGTAAATATCACTTTTATTTGCAAAGTCCCAATCTGTGTTCATAAAGTTTTATTGGAACACAGTCACACCCATTTGTTTATGTATTGTCTATGGCTACCTTTGTACTATAAGGAGAGAATTTAGTAATTGTGACAGAGATTATGTGGCTTGTCAGCCTAAAAATTTACTACTTGAACCTCTACAGAAAAATTTACTGATCTCCTAATCTATAGAAAGTATATATGCATGTATTAAGTTAATGATGCCATCCTTGAGTTGAAAGATAATCACGTTCATACATGGAATAGAGTCAAATATTTCAAAGTAAAATTAACTACTTACTTAGAACTTTTCAAATACTTTTCAAATCTGCCTATTAATTTTAATATTTCAGGGGTCAAAAATTCCTGAGGCAAATCATCATGTCTTATAGTCACTGCTAATTGTAGTATCTCTCTGTGTGGTGATCTGATATGCAGAGATTCCCCATGACTCAAAAAAAAATGTGGAAGTTAAACGTGAGGTAAAACAGACTGAAGGTGATAAAGGCAGCCTAACTTTCTTCCCCACTGAAATGGTTAATTAATTAAATAGTATGTCTACAAAGTGGGTTGGTCAGGAGATATGTTTGTATGTCCTACATAATACTTTAAAAACATTTTAATTGGATTTTGTATATGAGGACTGCACTTGCTACTTTATCATTACCCTAGTAATTTCTTAGTGAACCCTTGATCCATTTTACACATTTAAATGACCTCCCTGACCCACGTGGGTATTTGAGTTTGTAACCTTTGAACTAAAAGCAAAATGTTTCCCAGTTCTACAGTCTACAAATTCCTGAAAGTTTTCATGAAAGGCATTAATTCTTGTAAATTAGGCTATCATTATCATTTTGTTTGCGAGCCACCAGAAATCCCTATATTTTGCTATTATTGTCAGCATTAATGGATTGAGTTAGGGAAAAACAATATCTGATTTGTTGCAGAGGATGGGCATGAGTATGCAATGAAAGTAATTCTCACTGGCTTCTTCCCATCCCTTTCCCTTAATCACAGTTCTTCATCATCTAACAACCTTACATTAATTCACCCAAACAGTTCTCATTCAGATACACTCTAGTTTGTATCTTCTTAAATTTAGATTTCTCAGGTTTCAGGTTTGTAGAATATGCTTCTCTGATATAAGATTTTCCTCTGAAAGAATAAAAATAAACTTTTAAATCTTTTGCACAAGCATTTTTATGCACAGCAACCAAACATCAATATGCCTTCTCTAAGTAAGCTAAGGATGAGATTATTCATTTAAATGTTGCACTATACTGATCAATGGACAAAGAAGAGTCGTATAATATATAGACAATGGAATATTACACAACAATAAAAAAGAACCACGTCTTGCTATTTGTAACAACATGGATTTATCTAGAGGGTATAATGCTAAGTGAAATAAGTCAGATAGAGAAAGACAGATGCCATATGGTTTCACTTATATGTAGAACCTAAAATAACAGAACAAACAAAAGATGAACAGACTCATAGAAACAGAGACCAAGGGTTTACAGGAATAACTAAAAGGGACACACGGACAATAACAAGGGGGTGGAAACAGGGGAGAGTTATGGGGAAGGCTGGGGCGGTGGGGAGGGGTGGGGGGAAGGCAGAAAACTGTACTTGAACAATAAAAATCAAAAGTATTTTTTTATAAAAGAAAAGAAACGGAAACCAAAGGGATTGTTACTAGAAGAAATTATGGCAATACCTCCCCTCACACCCCCAAATGCAAATTTGATGGAAAATACAAACACAAAAATTCAAGATGTTCAAAAAACTCCAAGCACAATAAAATAATTAAAATGACATGATGGCACATTATAATCAATTTGATCGATAACAATAATAAAGAGAACAGTCTGAGAAATAATGACATATTAGGTGTGAACAAACAAAAGTCAAGATGAGATTAGACTTCTCATTCAAAACAAGGCAAGTGAGAAAACGGAGGTGCCATCTTTTATAAAGTACTGCAAGAGGAAAAAACCTATCATCCCAGACTTCCAATACAAGCCGTTTTTTTTAAACTTTTTTTTTCCATTTTTTAAATTTTATTGTTGTTAAGTACAGTTGTCTGCCTTTTCCCCCCACCATACCCCCCCATCCCAGCCATCTCCACCTCTCTACCCTGATTCCACCCCCTTGGTTTTGTCCATGTGTCCTTTATAGTTGTTCCTGAAAACCCTTCTCCCCTTTCCCCACATTATCCTCTCCTATCTCCCCTCTGGTTACTGTCAGATTGTTCTTAATATCAATGTCTCTGGTTATATTTTGCTTGCTTCTTTGTTTTGTTGATTAGGTTCCACTTAAAGGAGAGATCATATGGTATTTGTCTTTCACTGCCTGGCTTATTTCACTTAGTATAATGCTCTCTAGTTCTATTAATGCTGTCACCAAGGGTAGGAGCTCCTTCTTTCTTTCTGCTGTGTAGTATTCCATCATGTAAATGTACCATAGTTTTTTGATCCATTCATTTACTGGTGGACACTTAGGTTGCTTCCAGCACTTGGCTATTGTAAATTGTGCTGCTATTAACATTGGGATGCATAGATACTTTTGGATTGGTGTTTCAGTGTTCTTAGGATACAATCCCAGTAGTGGAATTGCTGGGTCAAAAGAGAGTTCCATTTTTAGTTTTCTGAGGAAATTCCATACTGTTTTCCACAGTGGCTGCACTAGTCTTCATTCCCACTAACAGTTCAGTAGGGTTCCCTTTTCTCCACATCCTCTCTAGCACTTGTTGTTTATTGCTTTGTTTATGATGGCCATTCTGACCCATGTGAGGTGGTATCTCATTGTGGTTTTAATTTGCATCTCTCTGATGGTTAGTGATGCTGAACATCTTTTAATATGTCTATGGCCCTCTGTATGTCCTACTCGGAGAAGTGTCTGTTCAGGTCTTTTGCCCATTTTTTAATTGGGTTGCTTGTCTTCCAGTAGTGGAGTTATGTGAGTTCTTTATATATTTTGGAGATCAAACCCTTGTCTGAGGTATCATTGGCAAATATGTTTTCCCATACAGTTGGTTCTCTTTTCATTTTAATGCTGTTTTTTTTTAGCAGTGCAGAGCTTTTTATTTTGATGAGGTCCCATTTGTTTAAAAAATATTTTAAAAACCAAGGAAAAGTGCTGATAGGTGTGGTTCAGTCAGTTGGGCATCAGCAACAAAGTGAAAGGTTGCTGGTTCAACTCCCAATCAGGGCGAACACATTGGTTGAAGGTCCATTCCCTGGCTGGAGTGCATATGAGATGCAACTGATTGATGTTTCTCTTGCACATCAATGTTTCTCTCCTTTTCTTTCTCCCTCCTTTCCCCTCTCTCTAAAAATAAATAAATAAAATCTTTTTTGAAAACTAAGGCAAAGTAAGAAAAATTTTACATATATAATAGGAAAAATTCATCACCAGTGAAGATGTAGTATAATGCAGTACATTTTACTTCTCCCTGAAAGGAAATGATACCAGACAGAAATATTGATCTACACAAAGAAGTGAAAAATAACAGAATTGATATATACATGGGTAAATATGTAATATTTTTATAAGTAAAAATCTATTAAATACTTTTAAGCAGAAATAATTTTAAAAGTAGTATAAAGGTATAAAATACATAAAAACTAATGATGCTATAGACTGAATGTGTGTGTTGTTACTAAATTTATATTTGAAATCTAATTCCAAATATGATGGTATCTGAAGATAAGGCCATTGGGGAGATTATTATGCCATAAGGGTGGATCCCTAATGAATGGGATTACTCACCTATAAATATGGCCCTAGAGAAACTCTTCACCCCTTCTGCCATGTGAGGACCCATCAAAAAGATGGTTGTCTATGGACCAGACATTAAATCTGCCTGTACCTTGAACTTGGACTTCTTAGCCTCCAGAACTGTGAGAAACACATTTCATTTGTCTGTAAGCCACCTAGTCTATGGTGTTCTGTTATAGCAGCCTGAAAGGACTAAGACAGGAATTGATATCAAGAAGAGGGGTGTTGCCGTAACAAATACCTAAAACTATGGAAGTGGCCTTGGAATTGGGTGATGAGTAGAGGCTGGAAGAGTTTTTAGGTGCATGCTGGAAAAGCCTGCGTTAATGTGAACAGATTGTTAAAGGCAACACAACAATAGCTCAAAGTAGGGAGGGAAAATCAATCAAACAGAACACAGAAAATATAGGGAAAGTCAATGGAAGAAAAAAAACACCTCTTTCCTTAAAGAGAGCAATAAAATGTATTATTCTCTAGCCAGTCTGATTAAGGGAAAAAGAAAACAAACAAAAAAAAGATACAAATTATAAAAATCATCAGTAGAAGAGGTAACATCACTCTATATTCCACTGATATTTAAAGGATAGCAAGAAAATAGTATGGGCACTTTATGGCAATAATTTAGACAACATAGATAAAACATATCACTTGAAACATACAAACCAACCAAACTCATTCAAGACAAATTAGATAATCTGAATATCCCTATATCTATTAAAGAGATTGAATTTTCAGTTAAAAATCCTTCCCACAAAGAAAATCTCAGGCCTATATGGCTTCACTGGTGACTTCTACAAAATATGTAAGGAAGAAACAATTGCAACCATACACAAATAGTTCCAGAAAAATTAAGAGGATGGGGTACTTCCCAAATCATTCTATGAAGTCATTATTACTCTGAAAAAGAAAAGCTAAAGAAAGAAATTAAATGAAAAGAGACACTAGATATACCCTATAAACATAGATGCAAAGATATTTTATAATATTTTAGCAAACTCAATCCAACAGTATTTGCATATAGGAAAATACAGCATGATCAAGTCTCAGTAATTTGAAGCATTTTTATCACTTGGAAATAAGTCATTGTGATTTATTGTTTTAACAAGCTAAAAAGTAAAAGCCATATGAATATCTCAATGGGTGCAGAAAAAACATTTGGCACAATCCAAGTACCTGACACAAAGCATTTTTCACAAAGCCTTAGAACATTAGAAGTAAAAGGGGACTTAAACTGACAAAGGGTATATACAAAAAATGAAAAGCTAGCATCATACTTAATAGCTTTTCCCTTAACATCAGTAACAAGAATAAAATGTCCACTCTAATCATTTCTAGTCAACTGTTTCAGTGCTTTAAGGCCAGGAACAAAGTTATTATGATTTGAAAGAAAGAAGTAAAACTCTTTATTTGCAGATGTCATGACTATCAACACAGAACATTTTCAGACTATAAATAAGGCTACTAGAATTAGAAAGTGAGTTTACAAAGGTTTCATGTTACAAGATCAATATACAAGTCAATTATATTTCTATATATTAAAAAGGAACATGAAAATTAAGAATATAATGTTACTTACAATAGTATCAAACACGTTAAATATTTAGGGGAAATCTAGAGGTAAAAGATGTGAAAGATCTATACACCATCAACTGTAAAACATTGCTGAGATAAAAGAAAGAACATGTATATAAATGGAGAGATAAACATTTTTCATGGGTCAAGAAGCTTAGTATTGTTAAGATGTCAATTACCTCAAAACTGCTTTATATCAATAGATTCCATAGAAACCTTATCAAATCCCAAAAGGCTATTTTTTGGTAGACACTGATGAAATGATTCTAAAATTCCTATAGAAATTCAAAAGACCTACAAGGATTAAAAAAAAAAAACTTCATAAAAGAAGAAAGGAGATGGAGGACTAATAGAGTCTGATTTCAAGACTTATTGTAAAATGTGATCAACATAGCATGGAATTGTTATAACACAGAGAAATTGATGAAACAGAAAAGAGTGTTCAGAAATGGACGCCCAGACATATGGACAACTTATACCTACAAATTAACAAAGGTAATTCAGTGGAGAAATGTCTTTTCAAAATGAAAATCTGGAACTATTTGATATCCACAGGCAAAAAAACAAAAATAAAAAATAAAAAATAAAAACTTTGACTTGTATCTTACATCATCTAAAAATTAAATTTAAACAGATGACAGATCTAACTATAAAACCTAAGATTATAAAACTTTTAGTAGAATGGAAAAAAATAAAACCTTCATTTAGGCAAAGTTTCCTTGCCTACAACACAGAGAACAATCCATCAAAGAACAAGTTGATAAATTTGATTTCGCCAAATGTAAAAACTCAGCTCCTTCAAAGACTGTTAAGATGATTAAAAAAAACAAGCTATACATGGAGAGAAAATTTTACAAATTATATATCTGATAAAAGACTTCCATCCAGCATACACAAAGAAGCCTCAAGCCCTGGCTGGTGTAGCTCAGTGGATTGAGTGCGGG
Source organism: Micronycteris hirsuta (assembly GCA_004026765.1). Classification (NCBI taxonomy): domain Eukaryota; kingdom Metazoa; phylum Chordata; class Mammalia; order Chiroptera; family Phyllostomidae; genus Micronycteris; species Micronycteris hirsuta. The sequence continues at coordinate 19,732 of PVJI01019394.1, read as the reverse complement.
CTGGGAACCAGAGGGTCCCGGTTCGATTCCCCGTCAGGGCACATGCCTGGGTTGCGGGCCAGGTCCCCAGTGGGGGCCATGTGAGAGGCAACCATACATTGCTGTTTCTCTCCCCCTCTTTCTCACTCCCTTCCCCTCTCTCTAAAAATAAATAAAAAATCTAAAAAAAAAAAAGAAGCCTCAAGACTCAATGACAGCCCTGATTAACATGGTTCAGTTGGTTGAACATCAGCTCACAAAGCAAAAGGTTTGATTCCTGGTCAGGCCACATACCTGGGTTATGAGACTGGTTGAGGCATGTGTGAGAGGAAACTAACCAATGTTTCTCTCATATAGATGTTTCTCTCTCTCTCTTTCTCCCTCCCACCCCCTCTCTAAAAATTAAAAAAGACTCAATGAGATACCAAGCAACACAATTTAAAAATGTGCTAAAAGTTTGAGCCACTGCACCCAAGAGGAGCTATAAATAAATGGCAAATAAGCATATAAAGAGATGCTCAACACTAGTATTAGGGAAACACAAATTAAATCCATGAGATACCACTAAACACCTATTAGAATAGCCCAAATTAAAATTACTAACCCACCATACCATATATTGGGGAGTATGTGCTGGAAATGCAATTCTCATGCATTATTGGAAGGAATATTAAATAGTACAACCACTTCAAAAAAGTTTTATAGTTTCTCAAAATATTAAAAAAACCTATCAACTTTAGGTGGTACACATGTGATAGAATATACAGATGATGTATTACAGAATTGTACACTTGAAACCTATATAATTTTATTAACCAATGTGACACCAAAATTCAATAAAAATTTAAACAAAAAAGATTACTTCCAAAAAGCCATGATGGGGAAGATGGCAGATGAGTGAATGGAAGTCACATTGACCTCCTTCCAGGGCCAATCTGGAATTAAAACTCAATATGGAGAAACCACCCAGAACAAACAACTTAAAAATAGTGAGAGAGAAGCCATATAATTTCAGACAGACAGAAGAATCAGCTTCAGCACAACCTGTTTGGTAAGGAGTGTGGTAGAGACTCAAGAGGGCTGGCCAGGTGCCCACAGGCAGCAGTACTAGAGGGATAATTAAGCAAGTGGATAGATAACCCTGAGAAGAATGGGGTCTAAACCCTAAGCTAGGATGCTCAGCCTAGAGCACCACAGCTCAAAAAGTATGCAGATTAACAACCAGCAGCAAAAAGTGGCAGGGCTACAGAGACAGACAGTTGGAGATGCGAGAGCCATTTAAAAGGACAATGCATAAATGTTAATTTGCAGCCACTTACCCTGGGATCTAGCAAAGAGGAGGGCAGAGTGGACTAGAGACGCCTGAGGAGAGCCTGGGGATGGAGGCTTTGGGAAGAAAACTGAGAAAGTAGATGCTGGGATCCTGGTGCTGACTCATCCTTCATATGGCAGTAGCCATCCTGCTCAGGCAGGCCACTCCCCTCCAAGCAGCAGCAGACTGAGGGGAATCTATAGCCCCAATCCCAGGAAGGATTCTGACCCGCCTACCATGCTTAAATCTGACTGCTGAGTGTAGACTGACTAGATTACCAACTGAGGTAGACAGCCACAGACAGTAGATTCCTGGCCATCTCCCAGGAGGTTGCCTAGGGTCAGACGGCATCAACATCTGACATCACCAGAGGCAGATCCAGAAAGAAAAAAAACAGTGGTAAATACTAGAGGATACCAAGACAAAATCCACTTTCATTTTCTCCATGATTGACGATATTTTCTTTCCTGCATAGCTTTTTTAAAAATGTATTTTATTCATTATGTTATTACAGTTGTTCCATTTTCCCCCTTTATTCCCCTCCACCCTTCACACTCCCTCCCACCTGCATTCTCCCCCTTTAGTTCATGTCCATGGGCTACATATATAAATTCTTTGGCTTCTACATTTCCTACACTATTCTTAACCTCCCCGTGCGGGCTGGGAACCAGAGGGTCCCGGTTCGATTCCCTGTCGGGGCACATGCCTGGGTTGCGGGCCAGGTCCCCGTGAGGGCCATGTGAGAGGCAACTGTACATTGCTGTTTCTCTCCCTCTCTGTCTCCCTCCCCTCTCCTCTAAAAATAAATAAAAATAAAATCTTTAAAAAAAAAAAAAAACCCTCCCCCTGTCTATTTTCTACCTACCATTTATGCTACTTATTCTCTGTACCTTTTCCCCCTCTCTCCCCACCCATTCCCCCACTTGATGTGGTGAATCCTGACCCGCAGGACTCGTGTCGACCACGATTGAATGCGTGAATAAATCTCACACAGAGACACGCAGGAAAAGAAATCCGGGGCCAAGCGACCATACCATTATCGTATGGGAGAGAGCCTCGAGTGTAGCTCATCCGGGCTTTTATAAGTTGTTTCAGAGCGCATTTGCATCAGAATGGTCTTCATTAACTATGCACAGATTGTGGATTCAAACCAGATGGTAGACAGATTCAGGAAGGGACATCAAAAGGATAGATATGCAAACAGACTTAGGTTGATCTGTGAACATTTAGCCAGGAAGAGCCTGGACATGCATTAGCATAAGTCCTTTAATCCAGGGAGGGGGGAGGTTTCAGCAAGGTTGTAAATCTAAGAGATATATTAGCCAGATTCCCCTACAGGAAATTCTGCTTCCACAAACATGGGTCCACGCATGCCAACTTGGGCTATACACGTGAAAGACCTTGCCCTTTGACACACTTGAAAGCCCAGGGCTACGATTCCCCATTTGTGGAAATATGAATTCCCTTAATAACCGTCCATGTAATCTCCATTTCTGTGATTCTGTTCCTGTTCTAGTTGTTTGCTTAGTTTGTTTTTGTTTTTGTTTTAGGTTTGGTTGTTAATAACTGTGACTTTGTCTTCATTTTACTGTTCATATTTTTTAACTTATTTTTCTTCAATAAGTCCCTTTAACACTTCATATAATAAGGGCTTGGTGATGAACTCCTTTAACCTGACCTTATCTGGGAAGCACTTTATCTGTCCTTCCATTCTAAATGATAGCTTTGCTAGATAGAGTCATCTTGGATGTAGGTCCTTGCCTTTCATCACTTGGAATACTTCTTTCCAACCCCTTCTTGCCTGCAAGATTTCTTTCCAGAAATCAGCTGACAGTCTTATGGGCACTCCTTTGTAGGTAGCTGTCTCCTTTTCTCTGGCTGCTTTTAAGATTCTCTCCTTATCTTTAATATTGGGTAAGGTAATTATGATGTGCCTTGGTTTGTTTGTCCTTGGGTCCAACTTCTTTGGGTCTCTCTGAGCTTACTGGACTTCCTGAAAGTCTATTTCCTTTGCCAGATTGGGGAAGTTTTCCTTCATTATTTGTTGAAATAAGTTTTCAATTTCTTGCTCTTCTTTTTCTCTTTCCAGCACCCCTATGATTCAGATGTTGGAACATTGAAAGATGCCCTGGAGGTTCCTAAGCCTCTCCTCATGTTTTTGAATTCTTGTTTCTTCACTCTATTCTGGTTGAATGCTTATTTCTTCCTTCTGGTCCACACTATTGATTTGAGACCCGGTTTCCTTCCCATCACTGTTGCTTCCCTGTACATTTTCCTTTATTTCACTCAGCATAGCCGTCATTTTTTCTTCTAATTTGCAACCATATTCAACTAATTCTGTGAGAATCCCGATTACCAGTGTTTTGAACTCATAGGTTGGCTATCCATCGCTTGGTTGTATTTTTTCTGGAGCTTTGACCTGTTCTTTCATTTGGGTCATATTTTTGTATCAGTGCACCTGTCATATAGTAAGGGGTGGAGTCTTAGGTGTTCACCAGGGTGGGACAACCCACATCGTTGTGTTGTGATGCTGTATGTGGGAGAGGGGTTCTAGAGGGAACAATGTCATTTGCCCCACTCTCTGCAGGTTTTCAGTCATTTCTTAGCTACGCACAATCAAATTGGGCTGTTTTGGTGCTGATTCCTGTGTGGGTGGGCTTGTGTACATTCTAGGACCCTGTTGGTCTCTCCAATGAGCTCTCCTGTAAGGCTGGGAATTTCTCCCGCTGCTACCTCAACCCCACAGGTGTTTTCTTTTGCTTTTTCTTTTTATAATTCCTTTATTGTTTTCCAATTACAGTTATCTGCATCCTCTCCCCTCCCCTCCCTCAACCTCTCCAACCCCACCTCCCTCCCCTGCTTCCCTCTTCCCCCTTGGTTTTGTCCACATGTCTTCTATAGTGGTTCCTGAAAACCCTTCTCCCAATTGCCCCCTCCCCCCTATGCTCTGGCTATTGTTAGATTGTTCTTAATTTCAATGTCTCTGGTTATGTTTTTCTTGCTTTTTTCTCTTGTTGATTATATTCCAGATAAATGTGAGATCATATGGTATTTGTTCCTCACCACCTGGCCTACTTCACTTAGCATAAGGCTCGCCAGTTCCATCCATGTTGTTGCAAAGGGTATAAGCTCCCTCTTCCTCTCTGCTGTGTAGAATTCCATTGTGTAAATGTACCATAGTTTCTTGATCCACTCATTTGTAGATGGGCACTTAGGTTGTTTCCAGCACTTGGCTATTGTAAATTGTGCTGCTATGAACATTGGAGTGCATAGGTTCTTTTGAATTGGTGTTTCAGGGCTCTAAAGGTATAATCCCAATAGTGGAATTGCTGGGTCAAAAGGCAGTTCCATTTTGAGTTTTCTGAGGTAATTCCATACTGTTTTCCACAGTGGCTGCACCAGTCTGCATTCCCACCAACAGTGAAGTAGGGTTACCTGTTCTCCACATCCCCTCCAACAGTTATCTGTTGCTTTGTTGATGATGGCCATTCTGACTAGTGTGAGGTGGTATCTCATTGTGGTTTTAATTTGCATCTCTCTGATGGGTAGTGATGCTGAGCATCTTTTCATATTTCTCTGGACCCTCTGTATGTCCTCTTTCCAAAAGTGTCTGTTCATATCTTTTGCCCATTTTTTAATAGGGTTTTTCTGTCTTCCTGGAGTGGAGTCGTAAGAGTTCTTTATATATTTTGGAGATTAAACCCTTATCTGGGTATCATTGGCAAATATGTTTTCCCATATGGTTGGTTCTCTTTTTATTTTAATACTGTTTTCCTTAGTCCCACAGAAGCTCTTTATTTTGATTAGGTCCCACTTATTTATTCTTTCCTTTATGTCCCTTGCTCTAGGGGACATATCATTGAAGATGTTGCTCCGTGGAATGTCTGAGATTTTCATACCAATGTTTTCCTCTAGAAATTTTATGGTGTCATGACTTATATTTAAGTCTTTTATCCACATTAAATTTAACTTTGTGTATGGTGTAAGTTTGTGTTCGAGTTCCAATTTTTTTGCATGTAACCACCCAGATTTCCCAACACCATTTGTTGAAAAGGCTATTTTTATTCCATTTTATGCTTCTGCCCCCTTTGTCAAAGATTAATTGCCCATAGAGACTTGGGTTTATTTCTGGGCCCTCTATTCTGTTCCATTGGTCTATCTGTCTGTTTTTATGCCAGTGCCAAGCTGTTTTGATTACAGTGGCCTTGTAATATAGTTTGATATCAGGAATTGTGATCCCTCCTGCTTTGCTCTTCTTTCTCAAAATTGCAGCTGATAATTGGGGTCATTTATGGTTCCATATAAATTTTTGAAGTGTTTGTTCTATATCTTTGAAATATGCTATTGGTACTTTGATAGGGGTTGCATTGAATCCATAAATTGCTTTGGGTAGTATGGGAATTTTGATGATGTTGATTCTTCCAATCCATGAGCATGGTATATATTTCCATTTGTTTGTGTCTTCCATGATTTCTTTTTTCAGTGTTGTGTAGTTTTCTGAGTACAGGTCTTTTACCTCCTTGGCGGCGTTTATTCCAAGGTATTTTATTTTTCTTGTTGGTATATCAAATGCGATTTTTTTCCTGATTTCTGCTTCTGCTGTTACACTGTTGGTATACAGAAAATGCCCTTGATTTATGGATATTGACTTTGTATTCCGCAGTTTTTCCAAATTCAATTATTAGGTTGAGTGTTTTTTGGCGGAGTCTATATGATTTTCTAAGTACACTATCATGTCATCTGCAAACAATGACAGTTTTGTTTCCTCCTTTTCAATTTGGATGACTTTTATTTCCTTTTCTTCTCTGATTCCTGTGGCTAAAACTTCCAGTACTATGTTTAATAGAAGCGGTAATAGTGGACAACCTTGTCTTGTTCCTGATCTTAGTTGGAAAGATTTTAATCTTTGCCCATTGAGTATAATGTTGGCTGTAGGCTTCTCATATATGGCCTTTATTAAGTTGAAGAATGCTCACTCTTCACACTTTTTGGGTGTTCTTATCATAAATGGATGCTGTACCTTATGGAATAATTTTTCTGCATCTATTGATATGATCATGTGATTTTTGTCTTTGCTTTTGTTTATTGATGTATTACATTTATTGTGTTGCGAATATTGTACCATCCTTGCATCCTTGGGATGAATCCCACTTGGTCATGGTGAATGATCTTTTAAATGTATTGCTGGATGCGGTTTGCCAATATTTTGTTGAGGATTTTAGCGTCTATGTTCTTCAGCGATATTGGCCTGAAGTTTTCTTTCTTTGTTGTGTCTTTATCTCGTTTTGGGATTAGGAGGATGCTGGCTTCATAAAAAGAGTTTGAGAGTCTTCCATCATTTTCAATGTTTTGGAATAGTCTGTGAAGGATAGGGGTTAGTTCTTCCTTAAATGCTTTGTAGAATTCTCCTGTGAAACCATCAGATACAGAGCTTTTGTGTGTTGGGAGTTTTTGATTACTGCTTCAATTTCATCTGCTGTTATTGGTTAGTTCAGGCTTTCTGCTTCTTCTTTATTGAGTTTTGGAAGGTTATATTTTTCTAAAAATTTGTCCATTTCACCCAGGTTTTCATATTTCTTGGCATACAGTTCTTCATAGTAGTGTCTTACAATCCTTTGTATTTCTGTGGTATCAGTTGCAATATGTCCATATTCATTTCTGATTGAGTTTATTTGGGTCTTCTCTCTTTTTTTCTTGATGAACCTGCTTAAAGGCTTGTCGATTTTGTTTATCTTTTCAAAGAACCAGCTCCTGGATTCATTGATCCTTAGAATTGTGCCTTTAGTCTCTATGTCGTTTAATTCCACTCTGGTCTTGGTCATTTCCTTCCTTCTACTTGCTCTGGATTGTCTTTGTTGTTGTTCCTCGAGTTCTTGTAGGCATAGTATTAGGCTGTTTGTTTGAAATGTTTCCATTTTCTTTAGGTAGGCCTGTATCACCATGAATGTCCCTCTCAGTACTGCCTTCACTGTGTCCCATAAGTTTTGGGTTGTTGTGAGTTCATTTTCATTTGTTTCAAGAAACTTTTTGATTTCTTCCCTAATCTCATACTTGACCTATCCGTTGTTTAATAGAATGTTATTCAATCTCCACGATTTTGAGTGTTTGGGTTTTTTTTCCTTTGGGTTGGTTTCTAGTTTCATTCCCTTGTGGTGTGAGAAAATGCTTGATATGATTTCAATTTTCTTGAATTTGATGAGGCTTCTTTTTTCTCCTATGATATGTCTATCTTTGAAAATGTTCCATGTGCATTTGAATAGAATGTGTATTTAGCTTCTGTGGGGTGAAAGACTCTATATATATTAGTTAAGCCCCTTTCTTCTAGGGCATTTTTCAATGCCACAATATCTTTGTTGATATTTTGTTTGGAAGATCTGTCCATTTTTGACAGAGGGGTGTTGAAGTCCCCTACTATAATTGTGTTGCTATCAATATCTTTCTCGAAGTCCTCCAAGATTTTCTTTATGAATTTGGGTGCTCCTATGTTGGGTGCATATATATTTACAATGTTTATATCTTCTTGGAGGATTCCTCCCTTGAGTATTATGAAGTGTCCTTCTGGGTCTCTCTTTATGGCCCTTTTTTTGAAGTCTATTTTGTCTGATATGAGCATTTGCTACCCCAGCTTTTTTTTCCTGTCCATTTGCTTGGAAAACTTGTTTCCAGCCCTTCACTTTCAGTCTGGGTAAGTCTTTTGTCCTGAGGTAGGTCTCTTGTAGGCAGCATATGTGTGGGTCATGCTTACTTATCCATTCAGCTATTCTGTCTTTTGATTGGAGCATTTAGACCATTTACATTTAAGGTTATTATTGATAGGTACTTATTCATTGCCTTTTTTTTTGGTACATGAGTTCCTCTCTCTCTCTCTTTTCCTTCCTTTTCTTAAAGTAGTCCCTTTAGCATCTCTTGCAGAGCTGGATTGGTAGAGGTGTATTCTCTTAGACTTCTTGTCCCTGGGAAGCTCCTTATTTGGCCATCTATCTTGATTGAGAGCCTTGCTGGGTATAGTAGCCTCGATTGCAGGCCCCTGGTTCTCGTTACTTGGAATATTTCTTGCCATTCTCTTCTGGCTTGGAGCGTTTCCATTGAGAAGTCAGCTGCTATCCTTATCGGGGCTCCCTTGTATGTTACTTCCTGTTTCTGCCTCACTCCCTTTAAGATTCTGTCTTTGTCTTGGAATTTTGCCATTTTAATGATGATGTGTCTTGAAGTGGGCCTGTTTGGGTTCCTTTTGATTGGGACTCTGTGTGTTTCCTGAATTTGTGTGACTTTTACTCTCATCAGATTAGGGAAATTTTCCATCATTACTTTTTCAAACACGTTTTCTATCCCTTGCTCTTCTTCTTCTCCTGCTGGTATACCTATTATACGGTTATTATTACATTTCATGTTGTCCTGCATTTCCCTTAATACCTCTTCATTCTTTCTGAGTCTCTTTTCCTGTTCTTGCTATTTCTGGGTGTTTTTTTCTACTGTGTCCTCCAGCTTACTGATCCAATCCTCTGCTTCATCAAGCCTGCTTTTGATTCCTTCTATTGTGTTCTTCAGTTCAGATACTGTATTCCTCATATCCTCTTGGCCCTTGTGAATAGTTTTTATTTCCTTTTTCATGTTGACATATTTTTCAGTGAGTTCATTATAGTTTCCCTGTAGTTTCTGGTAATTTTCTCTGAGCTCATCGAGCTTCTTGAGCTTCCTGATAACCAATGCTTTGAACTGAATATCTGATAGTTGGCTTGCCTCTGTTTCATTTATCATTCTTTCTGGGGCTCCCTCCTTTCCTTTCATTTGGAAATTGTTTCTTTGTCTTCCCATTGTTTGTGAGACTCTTCTTCCTAACCTCTGTTTCTTAAGTTGATCTGTTCTGACTCCCTGGTTTTATGGTATGAGCTTCTATGGTAGAATTCCTGTGAGATTCAGTTGTGTAGTCTCTTTAATCTCCTTAGCTCACTGGTTGTGGGCTGTCGGGTATGTTGGCTCTCTGTATGTCTTTGGGTTTTGGTTGTTATTCAGTCTTTCTTTGGTGGGTCTTTTCCTCCAGCTAGTTAACTGAGGGTGACCCCATCCACAACGCCTTGTATTCTGTTGTGCAGGTGTGGACAGGTTGTGTTGAAGCTGATTCTTTTATGTGAACAAGGTTTTGAGTCTTCTCTCTCACTCTTATTCAGTTGTTTGTTGTGGATAATTTCTCCACCAATTGGTGTATTATCCGTTTAGTCCTGGATTGGGCTTACTGTGGGTTCTACCTCCTCCTTCCCCTTCTTCTGTTGTTTTGTGTTGGAGGTTCCTTTGTTGGTGGATTTCCTCTTCCATCAGGTGTACTGGTGTTCACCACTCCCACCTTGCAAGTTCTCTGGAGTAGCAAAGTTAAATTTGTCTCACTGTCTGTTTTTTGGGCTGAACCCTGTCCAGGTATGACTCTGGTCTTTTTATAGCTACAGATTTTAATGTCTTACCTGTAGGTAAAGAAGAGAGGGATGGACGGGGGGAAAGAATAACGAAAAAAAAAAGGAGTGAAGGAAGGGAAAAAGGATAATATAAGGAAAGGAAAGAAGGAGGAATAAAGTATAAAGAAGGAAAGAAAGGAAGAATGAATTAAAAGAAATTTTTTTTTTACCCGGCTGGTGTAGCTCAGTGGATTGAGTGTGGACTGGGAACCAGAGGATCCCGATTCGATTCCCAGTCAGGGCACATGCCTGGGTTGCGGGCCAGGTCCCCGATGAGGGCCATGTGAGAGGCAAACATACATTGCTCTTTCTCCCTCCCTTCTCCTCTCTCTGAAAATAAATAAATAAATAAATAAAAAAATAAATAAATAAATAAAAATTAAAAAAATAAATAAAAGTAAAATTTTTTTCTATTTTTTATAAAGTAAAACAAAAGTTAAAAAAAAAGAAATAACAGGAGGAGGGGACTAGGAATACTGAAGGAAAGGAAGGAAGAAGGAATTTAAAAAAATAAAGAAGGACGAAAAGGAAGAAGGGTTTAAAAAAAAAAACCTTCTTCTTTCTAGTTTTAAAGGTGTCCAGCCAGGCTGTGTCAGGCTGGGAAGATATTAGTTTTGCTTTTCTCCCTTCCTGAGATGCGCTCTTCGCTGTTGTCCAGCCTCTAGCCCAATTCCTAGTTGTGGTTCTGGGTCCAGACTGGGTCTGTTTTTGTGCTGTTTTTGAGGTACACCAATTAGGGGCAACTCTCTCACCACCTATTTTCTCTTCACTGGTCTAGATAATAGGTTCTCTCAGCACCCCTTCTGGGTAGTTTGGCCCCCACATGAGTCAAGAGTTTGTGCATTCTGCAGCTCCCCTCAACAGGGTGCTTCTGCGTTATTCCTACAAAGCCAGTCAGCCCTGCAGGGCTACGTGCACAGGGGCTGGGTGGCAAGAGCTTTGTCCCCAGCTGTTGGCATGAGCTCCACATACCTGTGTTCACTTTCCTCTTTGTCCCTGCATTGTGTGCCAGCGAGCCACGGCCAGGGGGCCCGGTTGTGCATTGTCCCTGGTATTTTTGAAGTGGGCACAAGTGGTCCGTGGATCACCGGGTGCGCATAATCCCTAATTACCCTTGATTGGCTTCACAAGCGCAAGCCGTGCCCGGACCCAGAGCCGCTGGTTGCAAGTTGATCCCAGTTCTTCTGGAGTGGGCAGTGACAGGCCTCGGATCACCGGTTCGTACAGTCTCCAATTCCTCTTGATGGGAGCACCAGCCACCACAGGCCAAGGGCCGTTTGTGCACTCACCCTGGTGCTTCTGGAGATTTGGGCAGGCAGGTTGCCCTGGGCCTCTGATACCCAGGTGTGCACCGACCCCGGGACTGTTGGGGGCAGGGCCTCTTCAAATAGCTGCAGAGTGCCTATTTTTTTCCTATTTTTCATTCTGAAAAATTCTTCCTATTTACCCCCGCCAGTCCAAACAAGCATCTGGCTCCCTCCCAAGAATCTTGCATCAGACCCGGCAGCTGCCAGGTCTGGGGCTGCAGCCTTCCCTGCTCCCCACACTGGTCCCGGGGGACCTTTTTGTTCCGAAGCACACTCCTTACCATCCGATCGTTCAATTTCCCCTCTAATCTTGGTCACCAATCTTCAGTTATGCTGGAATACTGTTGGGTGTTTGCTCTGTTCCTCAGAAAACCAGCTAGGTGTTTCACCAGTGGGCAGGAAGAAGCGGACTCCACTCCCCACTATCTCGCTGCCATCTTCCCTCTGCCCACAGGTGTTTTCAAAAAGAGGTTTGAGGCTTTATTTCCCCATGCTGGAAATCTGGGTTGCATGGTCTGTCTCGCTCCCCAGTTGTTCCTCCCAGTTTATCTGAACGTGAATGTAGGACTGCCCAGTCCACAATCTGCCACGTCACCAGATCTGCCAGCTGCCTCCTTGCCTGTCAGCTGTAGCCTTGCCCACCCCGGTCCTCCAGCTGCTGCCTTGCCATGAGTCCTCGCTGCCCGGCTGCCCATCTCCACCCTTCCTACAGGTCTGGATGACTGTTTTTTCTTTAACTCCTTGGTTGTCAGACTTCCAATACAGTTTGATTTTCTGTTAATTATGGGTTTTTTTTTGTTTTTAAATTTGTTGTCCTTCTTCTCATTGTGTGAGGAGGCACAGTGTGTCTACCTATGCCTACATCTTGGCCGGAAGTCCCCTGCATAGCTTTTTAACATTCATTTCTTGTCCATCAAGTTTGTGCATATTAAGTCACTAGATTTTATACTATAGTTTATTTCTCTCCTTTCTTATAATGGTCTTAATCTCTTTACAACCTTGTTAATACTGGTTCATTTGTTATTGAAAGTGGGATTTCGAGGGGAAGTTATTTTTGCAAATGTGGGATTGTCTCCTGGGCTTTATGGTTTTGTTCTGGCTGCACCTGCATGACAGCATACAACATGTGGTGGGCAGAGTGACCCTCAGTCAATCAGCTAGAGGGAAGGGCACACTGAAGAATGACCCAAACACAAGTAAAATACAATTACATCAAGATAACCAGCATGAAAGGCATAAAGGGCATCCCAAGAGCATCAAGTTCAAGAGATCAAGGAGATGGCACCATTGAATCTCACAGGCCTCCTACCATATAAGTTCATATCACAAAGTCAGAAAGTCAAAACAGATCAGTGTAAGAAGCAGAGGCAAACAAGAAGAGTCCCACAAATAATCAGAAGACAAAGAAACAAACCCCAAATGAAAGGACAGGAGGAATCCACAAAATCAATGCTAAATGAAATAAAATCAACTCAACTATCAGATATTCAGTTTCAAACAATGGTTATAAGGAAGCTCAATGACCTCACTGAGAATTACCAGAAACTACAGGGAAACTCTGACAAACTTACTGAAAACTATATCATCATAAAAAAGGACATAGAAACAATCAACAAGGGCCAAGAGAACATGAAGAAAACAATTTTTGAATTAGAGAACACAGTAGAAGGAATCAAAAGCAGGCTCAATGAAACAGAGGATAGAATCACTGAGCTGGAAGACAAGGTAAAAAAACTTCCTAGAAGAGCAAGAAAAGGGAAAAAAAGACTCAAAAAAAGTATAAAGAGGGGTTAAGAGAATTGCAGGACAACATGAAACAGAATAATATCCCTCTAATAGGGATACCAGAAGGAGAAGAAGAGGAGCAAGGAATAGAAAACCTGTTTGAAAAAGTAATGAGAGAAAACTTTCCCAATTTCATGAGAGAAAAAGCCACACAAGTCCAGGAAGCACAGAGCAAGAGGAACCCAAAGAGGGCCGCTCAAAGACACATAATTAAAATGGCCAAATTCCAAGACAAAGAGATAATCTTAAAGGTAGCAAGGAAGAAACAGGAAGTAACAGATAAAGGAGCTCCGATAGTGCTAACAGCTGATTTCTCGAGAGAGACATTACCAGCCAGAAGGGAATGACAAGAAATATTCCTAGTAATGAAAAGTAAAGGACTGCAAGTGACACTATTCAATCCAGCAAGGGTCTCAATTAAAATGCAAGGTGAAATAAGGAGCTTCCCAGACAAAAGAAGGCTAAAAGAATACACTTCAACCAAACCAGCATTACAGGATATGCTAAAGGGATTGCTAAAACAAGAGGAAGAAAAAGAGTGAGAGAGAGGAATACAGGTACAAAGAGGGTAAAATGAATAAGGACCTATCAATAATGACCTCAAAGGTAAATGGATTAATTGCTCCAATTGAAACACATAACTTAGCTGAATGGATCAGACAACATGACCCACAGATATGCTGCCTAAAAGAGACCCACATAAGAACAGAAGACGTACAAAGACTAAAAGTGAAGGGTTGGGAAAAAATACTCCAAGTAAATGAATAGAAAAATAAGCCAGGATACCAATACTTACATCTGACAAAAGACACTTCAAAAAAAAAAAAACAAAACAAAACATGAAGATGGAGGCGTAGGTGGATGCACTGTTCCTTCTCGCACAACCAAAAGAGGAAAAAATGCAATTTAGAGGGCAAGGGCAGCCAGATCTGACAGAAAACTGAACTGAGTGGAAGTCCGACAACCAAGGAGTTAAAGAAGACATGTTCATCCAGACCAGCAGGCCGGGCAGAGGCAGGTGGAGGGCACTTGGCAAGACGTGGTTTGTGGAACGGTGCCAGTGGCGCTCCAGCCGCCTGAAGCGGCCCATGGTGGGTGTGCCTGGCCAAAGCACGGCAGGCACACTCTTCGAGACCAGGGCTGAGACTGGTGGACCAGGCGGTCCCTCATTAGCATGCTGATAAACTGGGAGGAAAAGTTGGGGGCAGAACAGACTGCTTGGCCCACCAACGCAGGGAAATAAAGCCTCAAACCACCGATTGAAAACACCTGTGGGGGTTGAGGCGGCAGGAGGAGGAACTCCCAGCCTCACAGGAGAGTGCGTTGGGGAGGCCAACGGGGACTCGGAACTGTGCAGACCCACCCACTCACCCCGGAGCCAAGAATGAGGGGATCAACTTGCTTGTGGGCAGCGGGGGAGGTGTAGAGAGTGGATAAAGTGCCATTGTTCTCTCAGGCCCCGCCCCTATGGACAGCATCACAACGCAGTGACATTGTTACCCCGCCCCCACAGAGAGCTTCACAACACAACTACATTGATGACCCCGCCCCACAGCTATCGTCACAACAGAGCGACTTGGGTTTCCCCGCCCCAGTAAACACCTAAAGCTCCACCCCTTAAAGTAACAGGCGCACCGAGGGAAAAAAAAAAAGGCCCCAAAGAGAGAGAAAAAAATGGCAGCAAGATAGGGGGAAGCAGAGTCCACTTCCTCCTCCCCACAAGTGAAATACCTACCTGATTTTCTGAGGAATAGAGTGAACACACAACAGTATTCCAGCATATATGAAGACTGGTGACCAAGAGTACAGGAGAAATTGAACGATCAGATGCCTGATGCAGACAGGAGGACCAGGGGAGCAGGCACAGCCGGACACTTTTAAAGCCAGCCAGCAGAAGTTTTTTGTTGTTGTTGTTTGTTTGTTTGTTAGTTTTCTCCACCCTCCTTCCTATCTGTCCTTTATTTTTTAATACCTTCTTCCTTCCATTCATTTAGTATTCCTAATCTTCTCCTCTTTATTTCTTATTTTTTTATTTTTATTTTTAATTTTTATTTTATTATATTTTATTTTACTTTATATTTTTATTTGTTTTACTTTATTTCTTCTTCTTCTTCTTCTCCTTCTTCTTCTTCTTCTTCTTCTTCTTCTTCTTCTTCTTCTTCTTCTTCTTCTTCTTCTTCTTCTTCTTCTTCTTCTTCTTCTTCTTCTTCTTCTTCTTCTTCTTCTTCTTCTTCTTCTTCTTCTTCTTCTTCTTCTTCTTCTTCTTCTTCTTCTTCTTCTTCTTCTTCTCCTCCTTCTTATTCTTCTTCTTCCTTCCCCTCTCTTCTTTATCCTCAGGTGAGACATTAAAACCTGGAGTTGAAAAGAGGACAGAGCTAGACCCAGACAAGGGTCAGCCCTAAAATAGAGACAGTGACACAAAATTAACTTCGCTACTCCAGAGAACTTGACAGATCAATTTAAGAAACAGAGGCTAGCAAGAAGAGTCTCACAAACAATGGGAAGACAAAGAAACAATCCCGAAATGAAAGGAAAGGAGGGAGCCCCAGAAAGAATGATAAATGAAACAGAGGCAAGCCAACTATCAGATAGTGAGTTCAAAGCATTGGTTATCAGGAAGTTCAAGAAGCTTGATGAGCTCGCAGAGAATTTCCAGAAACTACAGGGAAACTATAATGAATTCACTGAAAACTATGTCAACATGAACAAGGAAATAGAAATGATCTAAAAGGACCAAGAGGAAATGAAGAATACAATATCTGAACTGAAGAATACAATAGAAGAAATTAAAAGCAGGCTCAATGAAGCAGAGGATTGGATCAGCGAGCTGGAGGACAAGGTAGAAAAAAACACCCAAAAAAATTAGGAATGGGAAAAGAGACTCAGAAAGAATGAAGAGGTATTAAGAGAAATGCAGAACAACATGAAACGTAATAATATCCATATTATAGGAATACCAGAAGGAGAAGAAGAAGAGCAAGGGATAGAAAACATGTTTGAAAAAGTAATGATGGAAAATTTCCCTAATCTGATGAGAGAAAAAGTCACACAAATAGAGGAAACACAGAGAGTCCCAATCAAAAGGAACCCTAACAGGCCCACTTCAAGACACATCATCATTAAAATGGCAAAATTCCAAGACAAAGACAGAATCTTAAAGGCAGCGAGACAGAGACAGGAAGTAACATACAAGGGAGCCCCGATAAGGTTAGCAGCTGACTTCTCAATGGAAACGCTCCAAGCCAGAAGAGAATGGCAAGAAATATTCCAAGTAATGAGAACCAGGGGCCTGCAAACGAGGCTACTATACCCAGCAAGGCTCTCAATCAAGATAGATGGCCAAATAAGGAGCTTCCAAGACAAAAGAAGTCTAAAAGAATACACCTCCACCAAACCAGCTCTGCAAGAGATGCTAAAGGGACTGCTTTAAGGAAAGGAAGGAAAAGAGAGAAAGGAACACAGATACAAAAAAAATGGCACTGAATAAGTACCAATCGATAATAACCCTAAACATAAATGGATTAAATACTCCAATCAAAAGACATAGAATAGCTAAATGGATAAGAAAGCATGATCCACACATATGCTTCCTACAAGAGACCCACCTCAGGACAAAAGACTTACACAGACTGAAAGTGAAGGGATAGAAACAAGTTTTCCAAGCAAATGGACAGGAAAAAAAAGCTGGGGTAGCAATGCTCATATCAGACAAAATAGATTTCAAGAAAAGGGCCGTAAAGAGAGACCCAGAAGGACACTTCATAATACTCAAGGGAAGAATCCACCAAGAAGACATAAATATTGTAAATATATATGCACCCAATACAGGAACACCCAAATACATAAAGAAAATCTTGGAGGACCTCAAGAACAATATTGATAGCAACACAATTATAGTAGGGGACTTCAACACCCCACTGTCAAAAATGGACAGATCTTCCAAACAAAATATCAACAAAGATATTGTGGCATTGAACAATACTCTAGATAAAATGGACTTAACTGATATATATAGAGCCTTTGACCCCACAGAAGCTAAATACACATTCTTTTCAAATGCACATGGAACATTTTCAAAAATAGACCATATGATAGGACACAAAACAAGCCTCAACAAATTTATGAAAATTGAAATCATACCAAGTATTTTCTCTGAACACAAGGGACTGAAACTAGAAATGAACCAAAGGAAAAAAAAACCCAAACACTCAAAATCATGGATATTGAACAGCATGCTATTAAACAATGAATTAGTCAAGGATGAGATTAGGAAAGAAATTAAAAAGTCCCTTGAAACAAATGAAAATGAACTGACAACAACCCAAAACTTATGGGACACAGCGAAGGCAGTCCTAAGAGGGAAGTTCATTGTGATACAGGCCTACCTAAAAAAAATAGAAACAGTTCACACAAACAGCTTAACGCTACGCCTACAAGAACTCGAGGAACAACAACAAAGACAACCCAAAGCAAGTACAAGGAAGGAAATAACCAAGATCAGAGCAGAATTAAATGACATAGAGACTAAAAAAAAATTCTAAGGATCAATGAATCCAGGAGCTGGTTCTTTGAAAAGATAAACAAAATAGACAAGCCTTTAAGCAGGCTCATCAAGAAAAAAAGAGAGAGGATCCAAATAAACTCAATCAGAAATGAAAGAGGACATACTACAACTGACGCCACAGAAATACAAAGGATTGTAAGACACTACTATGAAGAACTGTATGCCAAGAAATATGAAAACCTAGGCGAAATGGACAAATATCTAGAAAAATATAATCTTCCAAAACTCAATAAAGAAAAAGCAGAAAGCCTGAACCGACCAATAATAGCAGATGAGATTGAAGCAGTAATAAAAAAAACTCCCGACACAATAAAGCCCTGGACCAGATGGTTTCACAGGAGAATTCTACAAAACATTCAAGGAAGAGCTAACCCCTATACTTTACAGACTATTGCAAAAAATCCAAAATGATGTCAGACTCCCAAACTCTTTTTATGATGCCAGCATCATCCTAATCCCAAAACCAGAGAAAGATATAACAAAGAAAGAAAACTTCAGGCCAATATCTCTATGAATATAGATGCTAAAATCCTCAACAAAATATTAACAAACCGCATCCAGCAATACATTAAAAAGATCATAAACCATGACCAAGTGGGATTCATCCCAAGGATGCAAGGATGGTACAATATTCGCAAAAAAAATAAGCGTAATACATCACATAAACAAAAGCAAAGACAAAAATCAAATGATCATATCAATAGATGCAGCAAAAGCATTCGATAAGGTACAGCATCCATTTATGATAAAAAACACTTAGCAAAGTGGGAATAGAGGGAGCATCCCTCAACATAATAAAGGCCATATATGAGAAACCTACTGCCAACATTATACTCAATGGACAAAAACTAAAATCTTTCCCACTAAGATCAGGAACACGACAAGGCTGTCCACTATCACCACTTCTATTCAACAGAGAGCTGAAAGTTTGAGCCACAGCAATCAGAAAAGAAAAGGAAATGAAAGGAATCTAAATTGGAAAGGAGGAATCAAAACTGTCGTTGTTTGCAGATGACATGATAGTGTACTCAGAAAATCCTATAGACTCCACCAAAATCTACTCGATCTAATAATTGAATTCGGCAAAACAGCGGGATACAAAGTCAAAATCCAGAAATCAAAGGCATTTTTGTATACCAACAGTGAAACAGCAGAAACAGAAATCAGGAAAAAAATCCCATTTGATATAGCAACAAAAAATAAAATAAAATACCTGGGAATAAACCTAACCAAGGAGGTAAAAGACCTGTACTCAAAAAACTACACAACACTGAAGAAAGAAATCATGGAAGACACAAACAATGGAAACATATACCATGCTCATGGATTGGAAGAATCAACATTATCAAAATGTCCATACTACCCAAAGCAATATATAGATTCAATGCAATCCCTATCAAAGAACCAATGGCATATTACACAGATATAGAACAAACACTTCAAAAATTTATATGGAACCATAAACGACCCCAAATATCAGCTGCAATTTTGAGAAAAAAGAGCAAAGCAGGAGGGATCACAATTTCTGATATCAAGCTGTATTACAAGGCCATTGTATTAAAAACAGCTTGGTACTGGCATAAAAACAGACAGATAGACCAATGGAAAAGAATAGAGAGCCCCAAAATAAACCCAAGTCTCTACGGGCAATTAATCTTTGACAAAGGGGGCAGAAGCATGAAATGGAACAAAAATAGCCTCTTCCACAAATGGTGTTAGGAAATCTGGATGGCTTCTGCAAAAAAATTGCAATTTACACCACACACAAAAATAAATTCAAGGTGGATAAAAGACTTAAATGTAAGTCGTGACACCATAAAATTTCTAGAGGAAAAGATCGGTATGAAAATCTCAGACATTCCATGGAGCAACATCTTCAATGATATGTGCCCTAGAGCAAGGGACATAAAGGAAAGAATAAACAAATGGGACCTTATCAAAATGAAGAGCTTCTGTGGGGCTAAAGAAAATAGTATTAAAATAAAAAGAGAACCAACAGTATGGGAAAACATATTTGCCAATGATACCTCGGACAAGGGTTTGATCTCCAAAATATATAAAGAACTCATACGACTCCACTCCAGGAAGACAAAAAACCCAATGAAAAAATGGGCAAAAGACATGAACAGACACTTCTCGAAACAGGACATACAGAGGGCCCAGAGACATATGAAAAGATGCTCAACATCATTAGCCATCAGAGAGATGCAAATTAAAACCACAATGAGATACCACCTCACACCAGTCAGAATGGCCATCATCAACAAAGCAACAGATAACTGTTGGAGGGGATGTGGAGAAAAGGGAACCCTACTGCACTGTTGGTGGGAATGCAGAC
>PVJI01019393.1:0-31073 GCA_004026765.1 Micronycteris hirsuta | reverse complement strand
GATTAGCATTGGCTGAAGCCCTTGGCCAGGAGGTCGGGTGGGGCTGGGAGGATGTGGACCGTCCCCAGGGCCCTGATGGGGGCGCGGAGGCTGAGAGGGCAGTACCTACATGATGGCGGGTTTGCCGCAAGATGCTTGATTGCGTTGGTAGCTGATTAGACGTTCCACGGGAATCTTCGTGGTCATGCGCGTGCATGTGATGTTGCACTTGCTCACACCGTGGTGCTGTCCTGAGCCCACAGAGGTCCCCGGTCAGCAGGACTGTCCAGGGGCCTCTGGCTTCCCAGCCCCGTGACAGTGTGTCCCAACCACACCCCCCCGGGAACCAGTGCCCTGCACACCTGGCCTTCGAGGCCCTTGACCTCAGCCTCCCACCCCCGTCTCTGGCCGAACCTCTCTGTGCCTTAGTTTCCGCACCTGTAAAATAAGGGCAATGATGGTGTCTACCTCACGGGGCTGTACGAACTCATGGAAGTGAATTCTGACTTACCATGCTCTCATTGCCTGGGACATCGTAGGTGTTTAATTTTAAACATTAAGTTGCTATAGTCGGTCTGTGGTTAAGCGGGGAGAGGAGTCTGAGAGTGACAGGGGTCTGCCTGAGGCCACACAGCCAGCAAGTGACAGAGCCGCCCTCCTGCCAGGCCTGGCTCCCATCCTGCCTCTGGGTCTGTGGTGCCACCCATCCCCCACCCTTTGCTTTCACCCCATTCAGTGGCCCGCTCAAGGGTCCTGCGCAACACACACATCCCTCCCTCCCTCTCAAGCTGTCCATAGTCACTGATTTCCACCACCGCTGAGACACACATCTCAGAGGGGTGACCTCTTGCCATCTACATCTCGTGAGAGGACCTGCGACACGCACGCACATGCACGCACATGCACACCAACAAACAGTGGCCCACGCGTGTACACGCTTGCCCACAGACACATAAAGGCATACATACAACCAGGCACAGAGAGCAGGTAATATAATAAAGTTTTTTAGATGTGGAAGTACAACTGCCTTCTAAGGACCGTGGGCGAGGGGGTGGGGGGTGTGCTGCTGAGTTGACCATCCTTTGTTCTGTCAAGAGCCAGGATGAGCGTGGGAGAAGAGGAGAGGAGCTACATGAGTCACGGGCCAGATGGGGGCGGGGCAGGAAGGAGGTGCGCGGTGCGAGCAGACTCAGGGGCGGGGTCTCAGCGGGCAGGATGCTTTGACTCAACAGACAGTTGAGAACCTAGATAGTTTGTTTTTTTAAAAGATAGGCACTTTATTTATTTACGTTCTTTAGAAGAGAGGGGAAGGGAGGGAGAAAGAGAGGGAAACATCCATCCCTCCCTCTCACACATGCCCCAGTAGGGGCCTGGCCCACCCCCCATGCATGTGCCCTGAGCGGGACTGGAACCGGCGATGTTTCGCTTTGCAGGACGCAGCTCCGCCTACAGAGCCACGTCGGTCGGGGCCCCAATTTTTTTATATAAACACTTGAGGTTGTTTGCATTGCGTTTCTGCCTCCCCCTCTCCCTTAAAATCCTCAGTAAAATTGACTCTGCTTGGTGAAAGCTGGGCAGGTATGTCAAAAAATGAGGCAGAGACTGAGTTTCAGTTCTGGGTCAAGGTGCTGCGCAGCAGAAGCAAGACCCTGGAAGGTTTTGCAAAAATCCAGAGGCCAGAACTTCCACGGCAGGGAGTAGAGCGAGCAAACGGGTCTAATCTAGCTCTGCAGGCCTTAGCGGCTCCCGCTGGCCCCTGGGCTCCACCCAGACACGCACAGCTCATGCGCAGATGTATTCACGTGGACGTGCAAACCAGCACTAGTAGCTCCCAGGATGGGCGGGGGTACGGGTCCTCCCAGCAGCTGGGCTTTGAGTCACGGGCTGCCTTTCTCTTTCAGGGGCCGGGATGTGAAAGTCCCCGTTGCTGCCTCGTCTCCCTTCTTCTCCCCAAGCAGGACCTTGGAATCACTCAGCAGCAGCCCGCTGGGGTCTTGTTGAGTGGGTTCAAGAGGCAGCCCCCTGGACTAGACTGGCAGATGTCTTCCTGGGAAAAGCCCCAGTGAAAAGGTGTCCCTGGGTGACCTGGAGCCAGGGGGCAGCTGCCCAGGAGGCAGGAGGGATAAGCTAGGTAAGGTCAGTTTGTTCTCTGGACTCAACCTCTCAGGATGGGGAAGGCTACTGCCCACCTCTGGAGCCACAGAGTCGGCCTGTCCCCAAAGCCCCCACCCTCCACCACACTGCCTGCACACCCTTGGCCAGGCTCTGTCCTAGGCCACAGGCTCTAACCTGCCTAGGGCAGGTCGTATAACTAACCTAAGGGAGGTTTTCTTCTTCGAACTCAAGCTTTCCTTCCTGTAGATGGAGATACTGCCTCCATCCAGCCAGTCATTCAGTATTTGTCACATGAGTTTCAGGAGGGCAGGCACTTGTCTGTCTTGGTATCATAATGTTTTCCAGCACAAGGTGGAGATTCAATAAAGATTCACTAAATGAAATAATGTCTCAATCTCATCCATCCATCCACTCATCCATGCACCCACACACCCATCCATCCATCCACCCACCCATCCATCCACCCACCCATGAATCCATCCATCCATCCATCCACCCATCCATCCATGTCCTGATTCAGCCGACCTTGTTTGAATTACTTCTGAATATCTGTGAAGACCCAGGTTCTCTTGTCCTTAACCCTGAACTCTCACAGGCGCCGGTGCTGCACTTAGAGAGATAACTTCAATCCCAATAAATAGCTACCCGGTAGCTGTGTTTACTCGGCTAACCAACAAACGCTTACCCTCTGTCTTGCTGGGAATAGTGGGATGGGCAAGGCCCATCTCTGCCTTCAGGAGGCTCCCAGTTTGGTGGGCAGCTAAAACACACCCGCAAAGTACCAGAGCCCTTCTTATCTGAGCCCCTACAATGTGCTAAAACCTGTGCTCAGCATACACCCACACACCTGCTCTCATTAATTAACATCCCTGCAAAGGGAGTATTATCATCCCCATTTTACAGATGCAGAAGCTGAGAATCAGAAAGGATAAATGACATGCCCAAGGCCACACAACTGCTTAGTGGCAAATCTGGTCGTCCTCCCAGGCCCTAGATATCCCACTTTGCTGGGCTGCCTCCAATGCCAGGTGGAAGCGCCATGTTCTAAAACACGGTCCAGCTGTGCTGGGGTTTATGCGAGGGAGAGACCGCTTCCAACTGTAAGTGATCAGGGAGGCTTCTTGGAGGAGGTGCCTCTAAGGCTGGCCCTCAAGGACCACTAAGAGGCTACAGACAGGGAGAGGTGGGAACATTAGAGGTGACAGAGAGAGGGCTCCAGCCGATCCAAGGGATGAGTCACGTCCATTTGGGATGAGTCACATAGGCTTCCTGAGCCTTGATTCCCTCTCTGTGGGGGTGGGGGGGGCACGATAAAACCTTCTTCTCAGGGCGGCTGTGAGGATAATGATTGCTAAATACCTGGCCCTTAGAGCAGGGTTTTCTGAACAGCAAACACCACCGATGCTTTGGCCCAGACAGTGCTTCGCCCTGGGGCTGGCCCATGCGCTACGGACTGCTGGGCAGCATCCCTGGCCCTTCCCCACCAACCAAAAATGGTGGGACATTTGTAACAGCCAAAAAATCTCCAGAAATTGCCAAATACTCCCTGGGAGGCCAACCCCCCCACTGAGGACCACTGCCCGGAAAGATCAGAGTGCCCCCTTCTCAAGGAGGTGTCTGTCACCCCTTACTTCCCTTACTTAAAATTTCAACACCTCCACCCCTTCCTTTAAAAAAAAAAATCACAGCATTTTTTTTTCTTTCTAAAAGATCAGATTGTTTACTGATGTATTTTGTGTATTGTCTGTTTGCACCTGATGCTCACAGCCTGAGGGGCTGGGATCTTGGGCAGTTTGACTCATTGATCTGGTCTCAGCACCAAGAACAGTGCCTGGCGCGAATGTTTGTTGAAGGAATCAACAAAATGCACACAGGAGCATTTTGTGACAGATCTTCACAAATGCAGAACCAGAGGATTTTTTATTTAAATTTGACAGGGGCCTGGATCTGACACCCTGAATTTATCCTCCCCTGCCTTCCCCATCCACCGCCACCACTAAGCAGGTGGCAGACTACAGCAGAGGAAAGCAGATTTTTTTTTTTTTTCCTTTCTTGCAGGGGCTTGAGTGGGAGCGAATGCGTCAGTGCTTGGGGAGAAAAATGCTCTGCTCTGACTTGTCTCTGCAGGTTGGTTACATAAAGCCGAGGAGACACAGCTCAGGAACTGACGTAGCTGCCTCGCACCAGCCAGAGCAGCATACGAGAAGCCCCCTAGCCTCCCCTCGGGGCTTCTCTGGCTTGTGGACCACCGGCTAGTTGGCAGGGGCTCCCAGGGGGCCTCTGAGAGCTGCAAAGGTCAAGTGCAGATGAGGACCTCCAGGGTGGGCCTGGCGGAATGCCCATTTTTACAGGAGGAGAAACGGAGGCTCAGAAAGGTTGGAATAGTGCAAGTGTCTCCCAGAGAAGTCAGTGACCAAGGTCAGGACAGGAACCTGATGGTCCTGAGGCCTGAAGCTGCTAGACAGAGCATCCAGGGTCTCCCCAGGATCCCCTCCCTCTCCCTCCTAGCGTAGGTGCCCCTCACATCCACCTCTCGCTTAGTATAAATAATCTTCCTCCTCCGCCCACTTCCCAAATACCTAAAGGTGCGGCAGCTGGGACCAAAGACGGCAAAAACCCCATTCAGGGTCCTGGCAAAGCACCTCCATCTGACTCCCTTCTCCTAGGGCTCACTGTCCCCAAACACCTCAGGCCTCAGCGTTCAAGCTTAGGAAACAGGAAGCCAGCAATACTAGCCTTCTGCCACCTACGCCACCCCCACCCACCTGCTCCCTGCTCCACTTGTCCCCACACAGAGGGTCTCGGGAGACAGTCGGCTCCATGGACATGTTCTGGAAGCTGGAAAATGGTTCTCATCTTCCCAGACCCACTGTGTACCCTAAGGTGGGCTGCCACCCTCTCTGAGCCTCAATCTGCCCTGCGACCTGAACACTCCTGGAGGATGGGGCTGACTCAGACGATTCTCACTGTGGCCCACAGAGCGAGTGAACCCGAATCCCTGCTCCCTCCTGCAACCAGCCCTTCCCTCTCCTTCCATACTTGCCTGCTCTGCCACCTCAGGCCAATTTCTGAACCTCTGTGGGCCTCCATCTTAGTCACGGCAGGAGGGATGGATACATAGTGCCCCCCCAGGTCCCAGCCTCCAGGAAGCAAGTGACTGGAGGTGCACACATTTTCTGAGCTGTGCTCGGAGGAGGACCATACCATGGGGGAGACATGGGAGGGGACATTGGGGCTACAGACCACAACAACAGTGATGAGCCTACTCTGAGCTGCAAGACCTTGACCTCCACTGGTCCCGGGCCCCTTACCACTGGGTGGCTTTGAAATCAGGGCAGGAGGAAGTCCCGACTGTGCCCTAGCCCGGGGGCCAGGCTGAGACTCAGGAGCCTGGACGTCGGGTTACATATTAAACCCGGGTCCCACCCTGACAGCCAGCAGGGGCTGCCTCCCGCTGCTCCAAGCCCCCGCCCTCCCGGCACTCCCGTACCTGGCGCCCTTGTCCCTCCCTCACCACCACCTCCCTGTGCGCTATGCAGCAGCCACCTTGCCTATTGGGCCAGATCTTTTCTCTCAGGAGAGATAGCCACGCATCCCCCTGGGGCATATCCCTCGGGAGGGGGATGCCACAGACTTCAGCCTTACCCAGGAAGGGTCTGCTGCCCTGACGTCAGGCCTGAGGGGCAGAAGTGGGGTTGGGGGCTCCCCCACCCTGCTCATGCCAGGTCCGCCACACTCACCGGCCAGCGGCACGATTAGATAGTAGACAGCAGCCAAGCGAATCAGCCAGGAGAGCGGAGAACCCATGGCTGGGGGCGGCAGGAGTCCAGGCGAGGATCCAGGTAAGGCCAGGGCAGGTGGCCAGGCCGGCTTCTGAGCTCCGTGCTGTCCCGCAGCCGACCTGCCCGCGCTCTGGCCTTAAGAAGCCAGGCTCAGAGCCTCCGCCTCTGCCTCCGCCTCCCAGCCCCCTGCAGGGAGGCGGTGGGAGGGGAAAGGCAGAGAGCCAGTACACGGCTGAGATTCCTCTGGATGTTGCCAAGGAACTGAAGGCTCCACTGAGGGAGGGCCTATGGCGGGGGCTACTGGGCTGGCTGCTCAGGATGGCTCTTGAAAGCAGAACCTGCCGGGAGGCTTGACCAGGGCTGCTGCAGTTCAAAGGGCCCCTCTCTCCCCACCTACCCGGTCAGCTTCGTATTGGGAGCTGGCACAGGCCCTTTGGTCTGGCCTGGGGCCTTAGCTCCTCAGGGGACGATAAACAAAGGACAGAGGGGCCCAGGAATAGAGAATGCTGGCTGTGAGCAAGTGAGGGGGCCCAGCGCCCCGCCGCTCTGGGTCTGACAAGCTCTCACCTGGCCTGGTGGTGTCTCCCCCACACTGTGAAGGACTCCCAGCCTTTACCCCTTGAAGCCTCATCCTGGGGGAACTTGTTTATCAGCACATCCCCCTACAGGGTCTGGCACCCAGTAAATGGGGGTTTGGTATGGCAACTGTCATAGGGACAGATAGGGAAACTGAGGCCCTGAGAGGAGGCAGAATCACCCAGGACATAGAAAACATCAGGGTGGGAAAACGCCACAGGGAAGATGCCATGGCGCAAGCTGGGGTGTGGGCAGCTCAGGACACAGAAAGGGCCCCGTGTCCCTGCCTCCAGCACCCCCCCCCCCCCCCCCCCCCCCCCCCCCCCCCCCCCCCCCCCCCCCCCCCCCCCCCCCCCCCCCCCCCCCCCCCCCCCCCCCCCCCCCCCCCCCCCCCCCCCCCCCCCCCCGCCCCACCACCTGACTGGCCTTCCCCCTTTCACCAACCCCCATCTCCAGCTCTAGCCCTGCGAACGACCTCACCCAGGCCCCTCGGTGCTTATCCTCCACCGGCAGTGCTGCGTCCCGGCCTCTCTCGGGGCGGGGGTGGGGGCATCCTCCGCCTTACAAGGGGGAGTTGGGTCAGCCCCCTGAGGAGGGGCCTTCGCCGCTCTGACTGGCCAGGACAACAGGGACAGCTCCCAGCAGGCCTGGGTGAATCGCTGCAGGTGTTGGCGGCAATGAAGTCGCTTTATTAGCATCTTCCCAGAAGGCAGTGGCCCAGCCTGGTGGCGGGAGGTAAATGTGAACCCGCTCAGTCTAAGGGTGTCTCTGGGCTGGCAGCCACAGGGAAACCAGTTTGTCTGTTAGTCCCAGTCCCACGGAGCCAGCTGCCGCGGCCCGGGGGCTGCTCTTATAAGCACAGTGGGGCTGCCTGGGGTGTGGGGCTCCAAGGCTGGCCTCTGCTCAGCAGGGAAGACCACCCCCTGTATGGCCAAAGTCCACAGTTAAGTGCTTTGCATGATTAAATTGCATAATTATGGCAACAAGCCCGGGGCATAAGCCACACACCACCGTCATGGCCCATGTAATGAATGGGGAAACTGAGGCATGCAGAAGTTAAGGAATTTTCTGAGGATCACCAGCCAGGAAGCAGGGGAGCCTGGACCTGCCCCAGGCACTTAGCTTTGGGGTCTGAGCTCACGACCACCAGGCTCCCCCACCTCCCCCTCCACCCCTACTTGGAAGACTGCTATGAAAATTGAGTTTACTGACCGTAAGAGCCCGGCACCAAAGAGCTGCCAAAACACAGAGAATGGTACTGTTCTTCTTTGCTCAGCCCTTGGGGATGTCCTCTGCCCTCTTCTGGCCCAATTTTCCCTCCCCCAAAACTGGAATGGTCACCCCACCGACCTTATCCAGGTGTTAAAGATGAACTGTGTTCAGATTCTGTTTGGACACAGTTGCCTGGCTTTCCGGTCAGCCAGACCTGGGGCCACACCCAGCTCCACCACCTACGAAGGGTATCGCCTTGGGCAAGTGACTTAACCTCTTGGGGCCTCAGCTTCCCCATCTGTAAAATGGGATGCTATAGCCACATCACCAGTTAGTCACCGGGGGAGTTAGTAAAACTAAGACTTTAACTGCCTGGCATGCACAAGCAACTCGTGTGCCTGGTGTGTGCCTGGCACTCTGGTGGGACAGAGGGCACTCTGGTGGGACAGGGGACCCAAAAGGCAAATCCATAAGCCAAGTCCTTGCCCCAAGGAGCCCCAGCTCAGCAGGAGAAAGAAAGTGCAAGTCCTGGAGGAGGAAGGGAGGCATTCATTCTTATCTGAGCATCAAAGAAGGTGGAACGAGAGGTGACGGTTCAGTTAGGAGATGTGCAGAGGATTGTTTGTTTCTTTCATATTGTCACTGTGAAAAAATTTAAACAATAAAGAAGTGGGACAAAGAATGTTCGTATCTCTACCACCTCCATGCAATGATGAGCATTTTTCCTTCTTTACTTCATCTTTTATTTATTTTTTTTTTGTCCAGCCATTTCAAAGTAACTATGGATGCCTGATATTTTGTCCTGAAATACACCAGCATGCATTTCCACAGTGTAAAGATACTGTCTTTTAGTAATATAATGCTATTATCCCACCTAAAAAATAGTGTTTCCTACATGTCATGTAATATTCAGCTAATATTAGATTTGTCTAATTGTTCCCCCAAAATGCATTTTATAGTTTCTTCTCCCTTTCTCTTTCCTCTTTTCCTTTCCCCCTCCCTCCGTCCCGTCTTTTTCCTTCTTTAATTTTTTGAGCCAGGACCCAATCTAGGTTCGTGCACAGTGTATGGTTATTTCTTTGTAGTCTACAACAGACTCTGCATACCGCCCGCTCCCCCTTCCCTGCCACGCCGTCTCGGTGCATTCATGTGGCATTGACTTGTCCAAGGGTCAAGACTATTGTCTCACACGCCTTCTTTTCTCTAAGTATGATGTCATCTGATCCGTTCCCCTATCCTCTGTATTTCCTATAACTTGGGAGTCAGATCTGCGGGTTTGGTGAGATCCCAGCCACATTCTTGGCAAGAATTCCTCCTCACAGCCACACAACAGACAGGTCATTCCAGGAAAGGAGCTCTCTGCTGGGGAGCAGCCCCTTTGTGATTCACAACGAGCCTGCAGGACCCAGCTGGGCGGGATTTCCACAGACCCTTCCAGGTACAGGGAAAAACCTAACCCAGGTGGGAAGTGCTGGACCTAGTCGGGGGATGGGGGGTGACCCGATGCCGTTGGCTCCGAGGAAGGAGTGGGCAGAGAGGCTGCAGTCAGACACTGGAAGGCGGAGCAAGGGACGAGGGTGGTGTTCAGGGGCCAAGGGAGCTGAGGAATAAATAGAGCCATGTGCGGGACGAGGCAGTGGAGCAGCAGCCAGGCAGTAGGGTCAGAGGGGTGGGGGCCACAAGGCTACCCCTGCTCACACCTTCCTGGGTGCCCCCGAGAGCAGGCAGCTGCACTGGTCTTGTGGGACATGAGGGACATCCCCGGCCCTGAAGGCAGAACGGCAACAGCTGTGGGGAGCAGGGCAGGGAGCTCAGAGCCCTCCTGTGGGGACCCAGGGCGGTAGGAGGCACAGGTCAGCCAGCGGGGTGGCCATCTCCAGGGCCCCTCGCCGCCCCACCCAGCTCTGGCCACCTCCCACTTGTGGCCAATGAGGAGGGTTGCCCGCATGCACTTGGCATTCCCTGTGTGCACACGCCCTCTCTTTATTGCGGTAAAATGCCATTTTAACCGTTTCTAATGGCTGTGCGGCCAGCACCACCTCCATTTCCAGAACTTTTTGATCTTGCAAAACTGAAAGTCTGGACCCATTGAATAATTCCCGATCCCCCCTCCCCCGCCCCTGGAAACCGCAATTCCACTTTTTGTCTCTGTGAGTCTGACACATCTAGGAATCACAGAGTATCAGTCCTTCTGTGACTGGCTTATTTCACTAATCGTAACACCTTCAAACGTGATCCACGTTGTCACAGGTGTCGGGACGTCCTTCCTTGTGAAGGCTGAACACTATCGTGTAGACCACATCGTGCTCACTCACTCACCCGTCGATGGATGCTGGGGCCGTTCCCGCCTTTCGGCTACTGTGGGGAGTGCTGTGCTACACGTGGGTGTGCAAATGTGTGTTTGAGTCCCTGCTTTCAGTTCTTTTGTGTATATTCTCAGAGGTGGAATTACTGGATCAGATGGGAATTCTCTGTTAACAGAACCAGCATGCTGATTTCCACGGCAACCGCAGCATTTTACTTTCCCACCACCAATCACAGGGGTTCCAAGTTCTCCACACCGACCGTGTTTTATATATATATGTGTGTGTGTGTGTGTATACATGGATGCCCATCCTAATGGGTGTGAGGTGGCCTCTCAGGGGAGTTTTGATCAGCATTTCCTAATGATTACTGATGTTGAGCATCTGCTCATGTGTTTATCGACCATTTGCGTATCTTCTTTGAAGAAATGCCCATTCACGTCTTTGCCCATGTTGTCCCTGGGCAGCCTGTATCTTCTGCGTTCATTGGGTTCTCATGGCCACATGCACTGGCGTTTGCCTTTATGCTCCCTGTTCACAGAGGTAGGAACTGAGGATCAGAGGAACGAGCAACTTGCTTTGGACACCAGCCAGCAAGCGTTCCTAGTCTGTCTAAAACTGTGACATGTGCTCTTCTCGATGCTTCTCCCTGCCCTGAGGGAGGAGGATTCCTCTTTGTTGTTTCAGCAGTGAGCTGTGACCAGGAACTCTAGGAAAGCGGGCCTGTTTGAAGGCCCAGGGGAGCTCAGCACCAGATGAACTAGGTGCTCCCCAAGCCAACTCCCTTTACTTTCTGGGCGCATGCCTTGACTGTATTTCCCAGCATCCCTTGCGGTCAGAGTGGCCATGTGACTGAGTTTCACCAATGGCACGTGGGCAGAAGTGATGAGCCCCTCTTCCTGCCTGGCTCATAGAGCCCCGCCCCCAAACTAGGCTGTTCCCTGACCCCATCTGCTGCACAGTGGGGCGCAGGCCCAGGTCCCTGAATGACAATGTGGAAGGTCACCCATGGGCCAGGAATGCCTGATCTGACTTCACACAAGAAGAAAACTTCTATAGAGTTGAGCCACTGAGATTCTGAAGTTTGTTGCATAAAGGAGACTTTCCTGACTAACACACACTCTTCTTCCTTGGAGTCTACCCTCAAAGGGGGAAGGTTGCAGCTGGATTGTTGAATGACTGACTGAATGAAGGAATATGCCCCTCAGAGCTCCAGGCCTGGGGACTGAGTGGAGGATTTCATCACATCCTCCTGACCGGCGGTCCCAGGGTGGGCCAGGCCTGGTGGGCCAATGCTTAGGCTTCCCTCCTGGCAACTGAGCACCTACTTCCCGGGTGCTCGTGTTGAGTCCTGGCTCCCTACTCCCTCCCAGGGTGACGTCCCTTGGGCAAGCCAGCTCATATGTCAATGTCAAGGGCTTTCTGCCTGGGAGAGAGGGGCCAGGTGCCCCCTACCCCTTCTCACAGGGACAGCAAATGGCAAGGAACAAGCAGACACTGTTGTTGAGGATTTATTTCTAAAAGGTCTGAGGGCCAGGGGCAAGACAGGAAGGGAGGGGGCATCCCAGGACATTTGCAGGCTCTGTGGAGGGGCAGCAGGCAGGCCAGCACTTCCGGTGCCCGTGGTGGGCAGATGGGCAGGACTGCAGGGGGTGCACAGGCCCCGGAAGACACTGAGTTTTATGGCTGCCGAAGTCACTCCCTGTGTCTTGGACCTGAGCCCCACAGCAGCCTTGCAAAGTGGGCGTTCCTGTTCGCAGGTGAGGCTCGGAGAGGGGAGATGGTCTCCTTGGGGTCACAGAGCAACAGCCACCCCACCGAGAGGCACCAGGCTCCCTCAGAAAAGAACTAGGACGTGTAAAGCTTATTTCCTTTACCTGGGGAAACTACTGTCCCCATGGAGGGGCAATTAAGAGTCAAGTCCCAGGTCTTAGCCTTGTCCCAGCCACCTGAGAACAACCTCCACCCAAGGCTCTTTCACTTAACTACACTCCACGTACTTCTCCCAGGGATAGGAAAGCTCTGCCTTGTCCCTTTCCACACAGTTCCTAAAACTCTCCCAATCATCCATCTGGCCTCCTAAGCCTTTTAAGCATTTGCTGCCCTCTCATATACAAATATAACTAGAGCTTGTAATACCAAGCTAAGGGTAGTCATTCACACCATAGCATGAATTCAGTTATCAGCTATGTGAAGAAAGAGGAAGGGAAAGTGGGGAACTCTGAAAAGGTCAGGCCTGGGTTTAGGAGGTTGTAGGGGCAGTAAAACCCTGAGGAAGCAAGGAGTGTAAAGAGACCCAACACAAGGTAGAATGGGGGAGAAAGGTGAATGTGGGCAAGTCAGAGGCTCCACCATGGACCCACCTGGCGCCTGCCTGGATGGTCTGGAGTCTCTGTATTGATATGTGAGATCTTTAGGGGTGGCAGAGGGACATTGCTTTTACGGGTTCTGTCTGTGGCCACTCGCTGAGCCCAGATTCTGGGCCAGGCCCTGGGCTCTGTCCTGGAGGCCAGGAGACAGAAGTGATTCAGATGTGGATGTTGGTCCAGCCAGTGAGGTTGGAGGGCAAGCTCCCAAGTCCCAAAAATTCTGGGCAGACTGTAATCAGGGCTCTTAAGAAGGGGCAGAAGGTCAGCGGAAATCTAAAAACCAAAACCCAATTACTTAGAAATAGTATGTCACTTAGGACTCTTTGGCAGAAAGTGACAGACATTGACTCTGCCAACCTTAAACATAAAAGGAAAATATAATGAAAATAAGCCTCAATTCCTGGCTGCTTTGGCTGAGCAGCACCTTGGAGGGCTGGTGGTCCGGCATGTGCCGGTGATGGGGAGGCATCGTGGGCGGCAGGCGCACACAGGCGAGGACCCGGACGTAGAAATAGACAGCGTGGGTTTGGAGGAGAGGGAGCTGGAGTCCGACGTGCATGCTGGGACATGAGGCGGGGCTGGAGACAGAGACGGGACCAGGTCGGGGCGGGGGGAGGGGGCGGCCGGGGAGCCAGGCTCAGGAGCTGTGACCCGGCCTCGGGCAACAGGGAGCCATGGAAGGGCTCTGAGCAGGGGAGTGACTGTCCACAGCTGTGGAGCCTCTGGCTGCAGGGGGGCGGAGGACGAGTTGGAGGAGGAAGCGGGGAGATGAGAGTGACAGCTGCCGGACTGGAGGTCAGGGAGCGCAGAGTCGTGGGCCAGGGAGCAGCTGTGATGGCAGGAAGGTCAGGATCCGTGAGCCTTTCTGGATGAGCCAAGGCCACAGTCATCGGGGCAGGACCCTTCCTCAAAAGTTCAGCGTCTGGAGAATCCTCTTCACCCAGTGCGAGCTGGGGTTGGCGCAGATCTGCCGGTCCCTGATGGTTAGTAAGCTGGAAGGAGCAGATGTGGGGGAGACGATGAGACAGCGGTAGCGTGCAGGGAGGGTGCCACATCCCGGCCAGAAAGCGTGGCATTGATGAGTCACCTACTGTATGTAGAGATGCCTTCTCTCTACAGTGGCTTAGCATTTATGAGCCACCTGCTGTAGGCAAACACATTTCTTAGGGAGGTGAGGGGGACGATGGGCAAGAGAACTCCCCAGCCCCTCAGCCCCTCAGCCCCAGCTTTGAGGGCCAGGTCCGGCCAGGGAGTAGAGTGGCGTCAGTCTCGTGATCGTTGCTGACATGGCCTTGGAGAGAGAGTATTGGGTAGTGGCCAAGAGCATGAACTTTGGAGCCAGCTTATCTGGGTTAAAATCTGAGCTCTGCCAGTGGCTAGCAAGTCCTTTAACTTCTCTGAGTCTCCGTTTCCATGTATGTAAAGTGCGGATGAGAATCGTGCCCAACCCCAGAGGGTTTTGATGACATTTGATGAGTTGATATAAACTGAAGTGCAGAGAAGGCAGGAGGTACTACATGGTTGTGCCAGGAGCTGGCCTGAACCCTTAACATTAATTTCCTTAACAAATCCTCACAGCGATCCTAGGAGGTCTGATTATTCTATTTCATAGCTGAGGGACAGGAGGCAAAGCCACTTGCCCAAGTGCCAGAGCTGGTGAGAGCGGACTCGCCGTGCTCACCGCGAACTGGACTCTCAGGGACCAGTGTCTGTGCGGAGTGTCCCCACCCAGGCCCCTCTGAGAGGCCCGGAGCACAGAGGGGTGCACACTGGCCCGACATCACACAGCAATTGTGGGTCAAAGCTCCCGCCCTCGCCCAAACTGTGGCAAACACCACGCTGGGCCCCTTGGGGTGCTCTGCCCCACCCTTGTTGGCAGGACATCTTCCAGCCTGGGGCTCCCTTCCTGCCTTTCAAGAAAGCGCCTGTCCTGGGTCCAGGAGCTCCTGGCTGCCCTTACCTCCCTGACCAGCCCCACCGCCCAGACCACCAATGAGCAGAAAGAAAAAGAAGTGTGCAGTGTTGACCTTGGCCTTGTGGGCAGCCTGCCCTGTGACAGTGGGCAAGGCTCAGCCCCTGATCTCCCCATACGTCAAGACACCTTCTTTCTAGAATCCCTTCCAGCTCCAAGCCGAGTAATCACGTGCGTGCTGCTTTTATTGAGCACCGAGGGCTGGCCCTGGGCACTGCACTCTCCGCCTATGATTACTGTGCCCTGCGATGCTCGAGAGGCCTTATAACCTCTGTGCCCAGTTCTTACCTGTAAAAAGGGGGTTGTAACAGTACCTACTACATAAGGTTGTTTCAAGGATTAAATGAGTTACTATTTATAAAGGGTATGTAACAGTGCCTAGCACTTAGCAAGCACTCTCGACAGATTCGATAAATAAAAATAAATAAAGGTGCTCATTTGGGGACCGTGATGGGGCAGGTGAAGCTCAGAGTTGAAATGACAAGAGCCCTGGGAGGGTTTCCTGCTTCAGCCTTCTTCAGTATTCACCTGCAGGCCCCTCTGAGGGATGAAGATGAGTAAGGAGGAGGAGGAAGAGAAAATGATGGGACCTCAAAGATGTCGTGAGAAGATGTCATGAGTCCCCAAGCCCAACCTGCGCCCCCCTCCCCCCGGGTGTGTGACTTGGCAGCAGGCTCAGAGAAGCCAGAGGCTGCCCCAGAAAGGACAGGCGAAGGGGGAGCGAAGAGGCAAAGAAACCGAGGGAAGAAGCAAAGAGGCAGTCCCGGTTCCAGCCTGGGCCACGCTGAGCATGGCACTTCCCCTCCCTGAGCCTGTTTCTCCACCTACAAAATGGGAACAATGGAACCTCCCGTAGGGCTGTGGTGAGGGTCAGGAGACTCGGTGCAGAGATCCCAGAACAGTGCCCGGCCCGGACCAAACACTCTGTGTGTGTGAGCCCTTAATACTCTTCTGGAAAGAATGGCTGCCTTGGGCACCTCCCAGGACCTTGGGGAGGACCCAAGACGCTTCTGACCCGCTCATCTTTGCTACAGGCTCTGCGCGCATGCCCGGTAGCTCTAGCCTACCGTTGCCACTGTGCCCGCAGGGGCGCGCTTGTTCAGTCTGCTTGGCATCCTCAGACCTCGGCATGCTGCCTGGCACGTGGTCGGCACCCCGTAACATTTCTTGAAGGATCACATGACATTCTGTCTTGGTACACCCAAGCCTGGACTGTGCCATCTACGGCAGGCAAGCCCTTCTGCTGTTATCTGGAAGCCCAGCTGCATGCCCCACCCACCTGCACCTGGGCCCACACCCCGCAGGCTCTCTGAGGCCCTGCCTCCCCAGCACCCCACTCACACCACGCCAGGCCTCCGGCAGGAGTTCGAAGTCCGGGAGACAGCCTTCACCGCCCGCAGCGGCACGGGGTAGCGGATGTAGTCCCGGCAGCAGATGCTGTCCTCCACGTTGGCTCCATAAGGGCCTGGGGGAGAGAAATGCTCAGAGGCTGGACACAGGCTGGAAACAGAGCCCCACCCTCTGACACAGCTTTTTCTGTGGAAGGTTGGTGCCAGAGGATTCTAGACCCTCAATGTCCCCGATCTTGCCCCCGCCCCCGGCCCCGAGAAACCACTAAGAGCCCAAAGTCATTACTCTGGATCAGTCTGGTCAAAGGTGAGGCATTCAGAACAACTGGGCATCCATGATGCCCCAGGCGTCTAGGTGGGCCCCAGAGATGCTGAACAGGGGGGAGCCCTAGAACCTGCTCTTCAGTGAGGCCCACAGGGCCCCATCAGCATCACTCGGGAGCCTCTCAGAAATGCTCCGCTCCCAGCCGCCCCCCCTGCGGAATCAGATGGGCACGTCCATGCAATCCCAGGAGCTTCAGAATTCTGCTCCAGAAGTCTGCTTCAGTTCCACCCACTTTAACCCCCTTCCTGGAGCAAATGGCGAGGCTGAGGTCCAGGGACGGGGAGGACTTGCCCAGAGTCACACAGCACAACTCTAGAGAGTCAGGACAAGGGGCAGAGTCCACTCATGAGGACTTGGGTTCGAGTCCCACCAGACCACTTGAGGGAAGGCCCAATTTCTTCCTCTGACCGAGGGGGTAATAATAGCACTGACTCTGTGGGGCCTTCAATGCAGGGAAAGCACTTCAGGAACCCCAATCACTGAGCAATTATTGCTCCCAGCTGCCCGACTCCCAGTCCAGCATTCCTTCTCCCACCCAACCCAAAGCCTGAGCGTTTACATTGGCATAGAGAAGACAAGTGAGGACCCCAGTCTTGAGGGGCTGTTCTGGAGCAAAAATGGGGTGGCGGCAGGGCAGGATCAGCAAAGGAGTATCCCTTGTCTCAGCTCCTGTCCCCTGGTCCAGCCACCACTGCTTCTCCACACCCCAAGGGCCCTATGCTCCAGTTCTCTGGAGTAGAGGACCCTGGGCCATGCCTATCACAACCCCTAACCCGTTGACACAAACCCTAGACTTAAGCCTTCAAGACTACCCATTTAACAGATGTGGACGCGGAGGCCCAGAAAAGCAATGAGACTGGCTCCAGAGCCAGTAGCAGACTGGGGGATCTGCTCTCACTCCAGTGTGCTTTCCTCAATGTAAGAAAGATGCCCCGGGGTGCGACCCTGGCTTCTGCTGGGAGCCCGCCCTCTCCCCAGCCTCACCTGCCTCGGTGGCTTGAACTGCCATAGCCAGAAGGATCAGGGCAGCCAGGAGCGCGGTCTGGAGGCTGGCCATGCTCCTGTCCTCTGTGTCCCAGCCCAGGTGTCTACGATGGCCGGAAGACACCAAAGTCTGATATTTAAGCGTTGCTACACCCACGAGCCTCGAACGCTCTTAGTCATTGGTGAGCAAATTTTGACACTTGCATTGTGAAAGGAGAACTCCCGCTTCCTCCATGTTGGAGGAAATTTTCTGTGGCTGCAACTTTCAGAGGGGACCCCAACCCTCCTCCCCTCTGAGTCTCAAGGGACTTGCAAAATCCCCCTTGAACTGGGCCTCTTGGAGGCCTGCGCTCCCAAGGTCTGCTCACGGGTGTCCGTGTCCCTGGGTGCCTCTGGGAATGGGGACAATGGTTTCAGAGCCCTGCCTGGTCGCCTCAGCGTCTGTCAGCAAGTCAGGAGAGAATGAGAACAGGCGCTAACCAGCACCCCCCCCCACCCCCGCCAAACCCTCAGCTGGAACTGAGACCCATCTGTGGCCTTAATTTTTTTAGAGAGAGGGTAAGGAAGGGAGACAGAGAGGGAGAGAAACAGCAATGTGTGGTTGCCTCTCACATGGCCCTCACTGGGGACCTGGCCCGCAACCCAGGCATGTGCCCTGACTGGGAATCGAACTGGAGACCCTTTGGTTCCCAGCCTGCGCTCAATCCACTGAGCTACTCCAGCCAGGGCATGCACCCACATTTCTATCTTGCCTGTCTCCTTCCTCACCCACCCCTTCTCAGTCTCCCGCCATGTCCCACGGAGTCTGCGTACTAACTCTCTCTCAGGTCTGGCTTCTTCTCTCCATCCCGATTGTCCCCGTCCAGTCCAGGCCATGTCCGTCTCAGGCTCAGACGCTGGCCCCACAGTGCCTCTCTCGGTGGCAGCAGCCATAGTGAGCAGCCCAGATTCAGAGCCACACGTGTCTCTCTTATGCTCCCAAACCCTGCTGCGGTCCCCTGACCTGAGGGTAGAGGCAAAGCTGCCACCCGTGGCCTGGAAGGCCTCCTTCCCAGACATGTTTCTGCCCCCATGGCCTCCCGCCACACTCCTCACAGTTCCTCTAAGCGGTCTGTGGCCTGTCCCAGGCCGTGAATGCCCTTTCCACTTCCCTACCTCATAAACTCCCACTCGTGAGTCCATGGCCACATGAAAGGTCACCTTCCAGGGGGGCCTGCCCCCTTGGGACTTGAGAGGTCTCCGGGGTGACCTAGAACGTGGACCTGAGAAGACTGTCAGGTTTTCCCATTCTCAGGTCCCTCCCCAGAAACTGACCTCCCAGCTCTGGGAAGGCAGGGGTCTCCTTTCCTCTGTACCCCCAAGAGTGGGGTGTATACAGGGTGGGTGCTCAGGAGACATCGAGGGAAGGAGGGTACCGAAGCTCAGAGAAAGAGGGGTCTTGCCCAAGGTCTCAGGGCTGGGGAGTGGCTAAGCCAGGCCTGGAATTCAGCACTCAGCACTCCACTTGGAAAGGGACCCACCTGTTCATTTATCACTCATTCAATAAATATTTAAGACAGAATAACACCTCCCCTCCAAAAAAAGGTGCCCGCTTTCTAATTCCCAAAACCTGTGAATATGTGACCTTCTATTTGAAAAGGGTAAATTAAACAGAATGTGTAGATGACCTGACTGGCCCCAGGTAATCACGGGCCATTGTAAGAGGAGAGCAGTGAGTCAGGCTCAGACAGGAGACTGACTGTGAGCCCCAGGGCAGGGGCCTCTGAGAGCTGCAAACAGTGGATCCTCCCCAGCATAGCCCACCAGGCTGCCTAAGGCCTCCTGACCTGTAGGCTCATATTGTGTTGTTTTATTTTTTTAAAGATTTTATGTATTTACTTTTAGAGAGAGGGGAAGGGAGGGAGAGAAACATCAGTGTGTGGTTGCCTCTCACGTGGCCCCCACTGGGGACCTGGCCTGCAACCCAGGCATGTGCGCTGACTAGAAATCAAACCAGTGACCCTTTGGTTCACAGGCTGGCACTCAATCCACTGAGCCACACCAGCCAGGGTTACATCTGTGTTGTTTTAAAGCCACTACGTTTGTGGTCATGTGTCATAGTAGCAAGAGGGAACTAAGTCAAGCCCCTGCCACGTGCCAGGGATGCTGCCAGGACCTGGGGTCACCACAGTGAACTGGTCCCTGCTCTCATAGGGGTTACCTTGGAGACGGATGATAAACAGGCAAACAAATACCAACCGTGGTTACGGCAGGTTGTGATGAGTGCCGGGAAGAAAATGAAACAGGGAAGGGGTGGGCGCCCAGGAAAGCCTCTGCGGAGAGTGACACTGGCCCGAAATCCAGAGGGCACTGAGGAGTCTGCCAGGGTGGAAGGCGTACCTGCCAGGGCCCTGGCAGTGGGAGAGGGCTGAGCAGCTGGGGGGGTGGGGGGCAGGGAGCAGCGGGTGGGAGCGATGGGCGGGCAGGAGCGAGCCTTCAGTGAGCCTGCTGCCGGCATGCATCGCAAGTGCCCAGCGTCACCAAGGAAGGCCTGTGGTCGAAGGTGTCACCCAAAGCCAGTCATGGCAGGACAAACACTGTATGGGCCGTGTCTTCGAGGTCCCTGGAGTAGCCAAGTTCACAGAGACAGAAGGGTGAATGGTGGCTGCCAGGGCTGGAGGGAGGAAGGAGTGGGGAGTTATTATTGGACAGATACGGAGTTCCGTTCCGGGAGATGGACAAGTTCTGGAGGGGGCAGGTGGTGATGGCTGCGCAGGAATGTGAGTGATTTAACACCACAGATCCGTCCACCTGTCAGCGGCAAATTTCGTTATGGATATTTCCTCAATGAAAAAGAAAACAAACGCCAGGGAAAAGGCGCTCCATATCAGCCGTCACCACGAAAAGGCAGGTTAACGCAGCAGTGAGACACCGCTGACCGCGCACCTGTCGGAAGGGCCGCATGCGGGTGGGGTGCGGAGCGACGGAAAGTCCCCTTCACGGCAGTGGGAACGCAAACAGGCGCGGCCACTTGGGAAGACAGCATGGCGGTTTATGGCAAAGTAAACATACGCTTACCATACAAGGCAGGGACCACGTTCCGAAGGAGTTGAAAACTCATGTCCACACAAACACCTACGTGAGGGCAGTTTGAGTCAGAACTGTCAACACCGAGAAGCAACCAAGATGTCCTTCGGGAGGTGACTGGGTAAATAACCTCTGGCACACTCAGATAATGCAATTATTGTATGATACTAAAAAAATAATAATACGAAAGGAGCTGTCAAGGCATGACAAGACAGGAGGGAGACACGGTGTGCATTGCTACGTGAGAGAAGCCCTTCTGAAAAGACTGCACCCTGAGTCCAGCTGCAGGGCCTTCAGGAAAAGGTGACACTGTGGGGACAGCGAAGAGAGCAGTGGTGGCTGGGGGTGGGGGCGGAGAGGGGTGACCGGCGTTGCAGGAGGATTTTCGAGGCAGTGAAACTCCTCTGTGTGATACCAGAGTGACGAACACAATGTGTGCAGTGCCGAGAGTGAACCCCGATGTAGATGTGACCTGCAGGCTCACTGACCTGTGATGCGTGCCCCGCGCTGGTGGGGCAGGGTGGCAACGGGGGAGCCCATGCATGTGGCTGGTGGGGCAGGGTGGCAACGGAGGAGCCCATGCACGCGTGGGGGCAGGGAGCACACCAGAAACCTCCGTACCTTCCCCTCAGGTTTGCTGTGAACCTACAGCTGCTCTCAAAAAAAAAAAATCTTTAAAAAAAGAGAAGATGTTACCCAGAATCTAATCAAGCCTCCAGTCCTTACTTTTAGTTGGTCGGAAATGCAGGGGATGGAAAAAGAGGAATGAGCCTACAAGAACACAGTCAGACAATTCTAGACGTGGGGCCCTCCTGGCCTTCTACAGGAAAATCATCCCAGGAGCAACAAAAAGTTTTTTTTTTTTAAAGTACGTAAGATCAGTTAAGAGAAAAAGGCATTTAGGAGACCCGGCAGCCAAATCAGTGCGGTGCGGGAACTTTGCCGGAACGCTGGTTTTTGAAAAACAGCAATGAAAGGCCTTTTGGGGACAAATGGGGAAATTAAATATTAGAAGACATTAGAGCTTCATTGTTGGTTTTCCTAGGTGTCATAAAGACTTAGAGGTTATGTAGGAGAATGTCCTCGTTCTTGAGGGATGCACACCGAAGAATTTCAGGATGAAAGTCATGATGCTCTTACCTTTAAGAGTCCATGTTCAGAGGAAATATGTGTGTGAGTGTGTAAATGTGTGTGTGCATATAGATATATGCATACACATGTGTGCACACATGATGCATGTGTACACCCACACATAGGTATATATGCATGTGCACACATATATGGGTATGTGTAGGTATATTAATGCCTCAAACAGAGAAAGGGAGAGGTGAAACGCACCTGGAAACATGTTAAGGACTTGCAGGTAGGTGGCGGATATGCTGGTTGTCACTAAACTACCCTAACAACTTTCCTGAACAGGTAAAATGTTTCATAATAAAAACGTGGAGGGAAGAGAAAAATATTTTTTAATGTGGAAGTCACTTTTGAACAATGGGCTGTGTTTGGAGGGCTGCAAGAGACGAAGAACTGATCTGCTGGCTCTTCATCTGAAATGGGGATTTTTCACGGGGGGCCTCCAGGGCTGAGGCCCCTCCAGGGGTGGTCTTGGGGGCTCCCCCCTGGAGAGCACCTGTGTCCCCAGGGACTCACAGGGCCCTGTGCCCTTCCTGCTGTCTCAGCCATCACCCCATTTCACCCTGGAAGGAGGGTGAGACACACCTGTAACCAGCCAACCTCTGCCCCCCACCCCTCCCCCAGGGCCCTGGAGCTGGACAAGAGGCCGGCACAGCGTTCAGGGAGCCCTGAGCTGCCAGCTGTCAAAGGAAGGAAAGGGGAGAAAGAGGAGTTCCTCGGGGGCTGATGGCGGGAACCCCCCACAGGTAACCCTGCAGGTGCCTTCGAAGGGGATGTTCTCTCTCCCCTGTGGTTGAGGGGCCCAGACGCTCCGTGCTGGCTGCAATGCATGGAGACCTTCCCAAGAAAATCCTCTCTTCCCCAAACTTCCTTCTTCTTTGGTTTAAACCCATTTGTTTAGTAAACAAAAGAACATAAAAATGGAAACAACCCAAACGTCCATCGACAGATGAATGCAGATAAAGGAAGTGCGGTAAATCCACGCAACGGCCTATAGTATGCAGCCCTGAAGAAGGAAATTGTTCTTTTTCCTTTTTCAGGCTGACGACAGGCTACAGCATGGATGAACTAGAGACCATGATGCTCAGTGAAATAAGCAAATACCATATGA
This sequence comes from Micronycteris hirsuta, assembly GCA_004026765.1. Lineage (NCBI taxonomy): Eukaryota > Metazoa > Chordata > Mammalia > Chiroptera > Phyllostomidae > Micronycteris > Micronycteris hirsuta. The sequence continues at coordinate 8,796 of PVJI01019393.1, read as the reverse complement.
TGCCACCTGCCTACGGTACCCAGGGTCAATAAATCCCTAGAGACAGAAAGGGTGACGGTTGCCGGTTGCCGGGGGCTAGAGGTGTGGGATGGAGGGTGAGTGTTTAATGGGGGCAGAGTTGCAGTTTGGGAAGATGGAAAGTTCTGGAGATGGATGATGGTGATGGTTGAACAGCAGCGTGAGTGTGCTTAATGCCGCTGAACTGTACTTAGAAATGGTCAAAATGGTAAATTTTATGTTGTGTATATTTTGCCACAATAAAAATCAACTTAAGTATAGACATATACTTACACAAATGCATAGTGTCTTTCTGCAAAGAAACACCACTGACCGCATCAGTAGCCTCAGAGGAGGGAAACGGGGAAGGGGGGGGGCAGGGGACAGCAGGAGGGGAGTCTTACTTTCCACCAAATAAACACCCTTCGATATGATTTGAAATTTTTTCCATGTGCACAATGGACCTATTCAATAAGATGAAATTTTAAATCCATGCAGCACAAGAAAGGGTTAACTGGAAAGCTGTCCCACCTCGGACCCATCCCCCCGGGTTTCATTTCTGGGCCTCAGAGGAAACCAGGCTTAACGATTTCTTGTTCCTCTTCCAGAAACAGGCTACGCCTAGGCTAATGCACCTGTAAAGGTGTTCCCAAGAGAAATGGAGGAAAGGGAGGGACAGAGGGCGGGTCGAGGGAGGGGAGAGCATAGCAGGTCGTTAATACAACAGCAAGTTTTGTACTTTGCTTTTCCCATCTTGGAATCGGGTCCCTGCAGCACATTAAGCTCCATCTCATTCTTTCCAATGACTGTACTTTCCCCTGTATGGATGGACCAAATGCGGGTAGCCAGTCTCCTACCGATGGACATTCTGGGCTTTCCCGGACTTTTAAGTCATACAAGTAACCTTACTGGAGCATTGTCACTAGGGGGACCATGTCTGGGGGACAAATTCTTAGAAGTAGAATGGCTGGGCTTTTGCAAAAAGTCCCTCCCCTGAACAGCTGCCAGGGAGCTTCCTCTTTTCAGCAAAGGTAGGAGGGCCCCAGGAAAGGGCTCCCCGTGGAGCCCCCTGATTTATGAGCTGCTGGCTGCAAGCTGTAAGGGAGGAAGGAGGGCATCGTGCCATCTTTCTCCTTGGGAGGGAGGAGATCAGCAACCCATCGCGTCCCAGGAGCTAGAAAGAGGGAAGAGCTTATTTATCCGAGGGCCTGACCCAGTGGTCTGGCAAGTCTGGGCCCTTGTGAGCAATGAGTGAGTCCAGAGTGAGCCAGGAGGCTAGGTCTTTGAAGCTGAGTCCAGATCACCACTTGGGCCAGACAAGTAGACTGTGAGGCAATTGGGAAATCCTGGGATGGATGGAAAGAGGGGTGGGGAGGAAGAAGTAAAAAACTGAGGGGCTAGATGGCCACAATGACCATCATCATCATCATCATCATCATGAAAAAGGAGGAGGAGGAGGAGGAGGAAGAGGAGAAGACAGCCAACTGGCACTTACTGAGCACCAGACACTGTGTCGCTATCTCATCATTCCCCCCCAGCAACACCCAGGAGAGGACACCATCATCAGCCCCTTTTCTCCCACAAGGAAACAGAGACTTGGAGGGAGTTTGCACCCAGGAGCGGTGGGGTCCGAGCCTGCGCTCAGATCTGAAGCCAGAGCCCAGCAGTGCTCTAGCAGCTGGCTGCCTGCAGCCACGGTCAGAGTAGGAACAGAGGCACCCGTGGGAGTGGCGAGCCACGAGTGGAGCCCATCTCCACGGGGGTCGGCCTGAGTCCCAGGCCCCTAGGACAGGGAACCGAGGCCCAGAGAACGGAAGTCATCTGCTGGGACCACACTGAAGGACTCCGTATTTGACACCAGGATTTTTGTCTTTGTTTTTCAATTGAGATATAATTCACATGCCGTAACAATCCATCTGTTCAAGGGTATAATTCAGGGGGGTTTAATATATTCACAAGGTATATAGCTATTGCTGCTAATTCCGAACTATGTTCGTCACCCCCAGAAGAAGCGCTGCACCCCTCAGCAGTCACTCGTGAGTTTCCCTATTTCTCACCCCCGACAACCACTGATCTACTTTCTGTCTCAGTGACATGGCCTCATCTGGACACTTCATATAATCCTGCAGTATGTGGCCTCTTGTGACTGCCTTCTGTTACTTAGCCTAAGCGTTCAAGGGTCATCTATGCTGTGGTTGCTATCAGTACTTCACTCCTTCTTTATGGCCGAATGGTATTTCCTTGTGGGTAGGCGTCGTCTGCTCACCCGCTCATCAGTCCATGCGCATTTGGTTTGTCTCCACTTTTTGGCTGTCGTTGAGTGATTTTGCCATGGACACTGTGTATAAGCTTTTGTGTGAACCTGTGTCTCCGACTCTTCGGGGTATATAAGTAGGGGTGCAATTGCTGGGTCACGTGGTAACTCTTTAACTTTTTGAGGACCTACCAAATTGTCTCCAAGGAGGCTCTGTGTTTTCCATACAGTCCTACCAGCAATGCAGGAGAGTCCCAGTTTCTCCATTTTTTTCACCAGGCCTTGTTATTGTCCGTCTTTTGGGGGGGGCGGGTTGCTGAGTCACATGGTAGCTTGTCTGTCCTTTTGAATAAACCCAGTGGGTGTGAAGTTGTGTGTCACTGTGGTCTGATTTGTGTTTTCCTAATGATTCATCATATTGAGCACCCTACCACAGGCATACGGGCCTTCTGTGTATCTTCTTTGGAAAAATGTCTATTCGTAGCCCTTGCCCATGTTTAAATTGGGTTTTTTTTTTATGTCGGAGTTGAGTTGTAACAGTTCTTTATGTATGTTGATGTTAGGTCCTTGCTTTCTCCCACTCTCTGGCTCATCTTTTCACTTTGTTGATAGGGCCCCGCGAAGCACGAAAGCTTTCATTTTGATGACGTCCAACTTACCTGGTGTTCTCTGGTTACTTGTGCTGCAGGTGTCGAACCTAAGAGACCATTTCCTAATACAAGGGCACGGAAATTTCTCCTTGTTTTCTTCGAAGAGTTTCCTAGTTTTAGCTCTTACATTTCAGTCTTTGATCCATTTTGAGTTGATTTGTGCATACGACGTGAGGTGGGTGTCCATTCATTCTTTTGCACGTGGCGATCCAGTTGTCCCAGCATTCTTATTGAAAGGACCTTCTATGGGATGGTCTTGGAACCCTTGTCAAAACCCATTTTGCCTCTAAAAGTTTTCATTCATTTCTGGACTCCCGACCCTATTCCATTCATCTATATGTCCATCCTTAGGCCAGTACCGCATTGTCCTGATTACTGTATTTTATAATAACAACGACCCCCTCTGGGTTCCATTGTAGAACTCCAAATGAAATCTCTCAAACATACAGAAAATTAAAATAAATCTTGGGACCCCCAACCAAGATTTAACAGTCGTTGATATTTTGCTATGTGTTGGTTCATTTCTCTTCCTTTGTTTACTAAGAAGTAAAATATTTTAGATACAACCAAAGCTACCTCACCCATTTCCCCTCCCTCTCTCTCCACGGGTAACCACAAAGCCAGCATCCTGAGGTTGCTAGGGGTACTTCCTAAGGATGTCCTTATCCTTTTATAGCCTATAAATTAAACATGGTATTGTTTGGTGGGTGTTAACATTTACGCGAGATGCATCCTACTGGGTGTAACCTTTCACGACACATGTATCTCACTCAAGATTATGTTTGCAAGCTTTTCTCGCCTTGATCCACGTCAAGCTCACACATTCGTGTTCACTATTGTGTGTGGCAAACTCCGTTTGGATGAATCCTTGTTTGTTTGGCCATTCCCCTGGCTGGCAGCGGGCCTTCTGGCCGTTTCCCGGTGTTCACTGTTACTGAGAGTTCTGTAATGGATGCACGTCCTCGTCTGAGTCTTCCTGGCCCCTCCACCTGCTTGCACTAGACTCGGTTCTCCCCTGAGGACTCTGCTTCGCCTGCAGCTTCTTAGCCGTGGCTGCCATCTCCCCAGGGTTTACCATCCCTTACCCACGCCTGTTGCCACCATCTACACCCCCCCCAATGTCACCCCTCCCTCAGTGACAGTTTTAGCTCCCAGCTCATAGTCATACTCTCCAATGTGATTCTGTCACGAGCACGGTGACCTCGGTCACCACCTCTTAGTTCTATGACCTCCTCTGTTCCAGGGAACTTATCCTCCACCTACCTTAGCCCCCCACTCCCACGGTCACGCCCTTGACCTCATTACCAGTAACTACTCCCCACTTTCCACACGCTGCCATTTATCCGCCCAGCTCATTACCTTGGGTGTCCAATTCTGACAGTCCTTCCACCCCAGCTGCCCAATGCCGTCCCCTTTCCCTATCCCTGGCTCGTCCCTCAGGTCCTTACCTCTTTCCTTACTCATCTCAACTTCCATGAACGTCCCTTACAAGCACTATTTACCTATACCCTCGACTCTCCTGCCCAAGTAACGTCAACTCCCAATCTTCTTGCTACTTCGTGACAAAAACCATGACTGAGTGAAACCTGCCTCCTCACTCCCTGTGCCTACACAAGGCGGCCATGGCTGGAGAGAAGCACCCAGTCATGTTAACCAACAGTTCAAGGTCACTAGTCTCCCATGGTCCTTCTGGGCTGCCCGAAAGTCCTGGCACACTTCCCTGGCTCGTTCGCTCTCCCCTCTCCTGGACAGTTCTATTCTTTCTTCCCGCCACTCAAACCTTCCCCCCGGCCCCCTGCTCCTCACTCTCACCTGATGACCCTGACATCTATTTTCCTGAGAAAACAGAGGCTTTTAGAAGAACACACCCACCCACATCCACAGCATCTGCCCAGGGCATGCCTCTGCCTTGCTCCTGACTAATCCTCTCTCCTACTCAAGGCAATTACTCCTCAGCGCTCCCATTTCTTTCCTGCATCATCAACGTCCCCCTGTCTGCTGCGTCATTCTCATCTGCATGTGACATACTGTTCTTCCTCTCATCTTAAGAAAACAGTGCCTTGCCCTGGCTGGCCAAATAGCACAGTTGGTTAGAACGTCATCCCGATACAACAAGGTTGTGGGTTCGATTCCCTGGGCAGGGCACAAACAAGAATCAACCAGTGAGTGCATAAATAAGTGGAGCAACAAATCTATGTTTCTCTCTCTCCCTCCCTCCCCACTGCAACCCTACTTCCTCTCGCCCTCTCTTTAAAAATCAATCAATAAATAAAAATTAAAGGTCTCTTCTTGTGGCGCAGGATCAAACCCCACACGGGATCTTCTCATCCACAAGTTCTGTCTCAACATCTGTGTGGGGGAAAGTGGAGACAGACTGACCTGGGCAGCCGAGGTTCTGGAGCAGCTCGCAGGCCAGGCCCTTGTATTCTCCAAGGCCAGGTACACTCTTGGATCCTTCAGCATCAGGAGAAATGAGAAGGTCACCGCACAGTCTGTGTGGGTAATCCTCGGAGATCCTGGAGAAAGGTCTAAAGGTGTGCGAGTACAAGTTATGAAAACAGTAACTTCTCAGGTACTGGAAACTTTGGTTTTGGGATCCAGGAACATAGCGATCTGGGATCAAACACGCTCCAAGCATTGGTATCTCCGGCCTGGACTTCTGCGTGGTGCTGGGGGGCCAGGTTCCAGCCTCGCAGACAAGAAGCGCAGGGCGGGCTGCACCGGGGGAGGAGACCGTTTGCTGGTCCCAAAGGAAGTGTGATGGGACCCTCCTTCCTGGCGAAGAAAGTCCTGTTTCTGCCCAAAAGGCCAATAAAATATTTTCACAGAAGAAAATTAAAAAGAAGTAGTAAAAATAAACAGTGCCTTGACCCCACATCTGCTTCCAGTTCTGCATCTTTACAGTAAAACTCAGAAAGGTTGTCTGTATTTGCTGTCTCCAATTCCTTGGCTCCTGGTCTCTCCAGTCCCACCCTGTGGTGACCCACTCCTGATAGGCAGATCCGCTTCATCAAGGGGGAGAGGTGGTAACACCGGGGCGCACTGTCGTCAAAGGCATTGACAGAGGTGTAAGAAAATATTTTGGGTTTCTGTGGGTTTGGAAAAATTATTAAACTCGTGAAGGATGTAAAGTGTCTTCTGTAGTTCAATGAAAAGCAGATGGGACCAGGTAAGCTAACTAGATGCTGTAACGAACAAGCCCCCAACAAGCTCAGACATGGGAAGAGTTGATTTCGCACCACCTGCAATCCACAATGGGTGCTCCTGATTAATGAGCGGCTTTTCTACAAGGGGTGGCCAGGGTCCCCGCCTCCTTCCATCTGTGGCTCTGCCGTTGTTAACAGATCACTGTGCACATGTACAGGAAGCCAAGGAGGGAACCCAGAACAGGGTGCGGAGCACGGGAGGCTTGTGTGGCCCAGGTCTGGAAATGGGGTGCGTGAGCTCTGCTCACATTTCGGTGACCAGATTCCACCATGTGGCTTCACCTGCTTGCAAAGAAGGCTGGGAAACATTCTCTCGTGGAGTGTCCAGGAAGAAGGGGAAGCAGGCTTGATGAAGAGCCAGCCAGTCTTTGCAAATCCTGGAAGTCCTCCAAGGAACTGCGGCCAGGCGAGGAGGAGACAGTGACTCACTGTCCAGCACTTTATTCTGAATGAGGAGCTTGCTCTGGCCTGGACTCCGAAAGCAAGTCCCTTTATAAAATCATAATTGCTTTTCTTCCAGGCAGAAATCCCTTAGAAAAGCAAAGAATCCTACACATTCCATTGCTCTCTTCTGCCAGGTGAGACATCTCGTGGGTTTCCAATTTGGTTTTTCAGTGTGCCACCAGAACAAGAGGCCCCTTAAAGCCCGTGGAGTGGGACTAGTGTGGCTTTTACCCAAAGTTTCAGAGATCAGGACTCTGAAATGGGCAGCAAGGGCTTAGCTGCAAAGCCTCGTGTCCCTGAGCTGACACTCGAGTTCTGCGAAATGGCAATTAATGATATTCGCCACTACAAGGTTTTGTGAGGATCAGAGACTTTCTCATTCTCTGCTCCAAGCAGTCCTCACACCACCCTTTGGCGTTGAAAGGGCCTGGACGGCCACTGCTCATTTCATAGGTGGGGGAAGTCTGAGCTGGAAAGGTGACATGCCTGTCCCAGGGAAACCCCTGTTCATAGTCCCCACACAAGAGGTGGTGGCTGAAGCTAGGAGAAGAGACAACACCCTACATAGAAGGAATCAGAACAGGGAAGCAAAAAAAGGGCGAGAAATGATGTGGAAGGAGGAGAGAAGAAACCCATGGAAGTATATCCCCAAGTTCAAGGTTCTTTCCACAGTACCTTCTGACCCTCCTTTTCTTGTGACTTGTTTGCCCCAGTGATCGGGGCACAGAGGGAAAACTACAGAGAAGTAGCGGGGAACTGAGGGCATGCGGAACCCCCGGGAGCATCAGGGAGCCTGGTGACCTAGACGAATTTCACCCTGGAGTCGGTGGCTGTCTGCTTGAGGAAAGGCCCTGCAGGGCCACCCATGAAGGAAAGCGACCCTCTCCTTGCCTTCTGGTCCTCTGACTTCCAGGAAGCTGCAGCCCCAGGGAGGCTGTACCTGCTGCACGGACCTGGGCCCTAGTCTAGAAAGAAAAAAAATTATTTTTAAAAATGTGACAAAGTTGTGGCTCAGTTGGACGGGTGTCATCCCATGAAGCAAAAGGTCTCCTATTCGATTTCTGGTCAGGGCACACGCCTGGGTTACGGGTTCAGTCCCTGGTTTGTCTCCTTGTCTTTCTCCCTTCCTTCCCCTCCCTCCAAAAATAAATACCATAAAATCTTTTTTAAAAAACCAACATCCTTTCATGATAAAAAGCACAACAAACTAAAGATAGAAGGGAACTTCCTCAATCTGATAGCGGGCATCTAGGAAAAACCCACAGCTAACGCTGTAATTAGAGCGAATTACAAGAAGTTTCCCCCTAAGACAGAGAAGAAGAGAAGGAGTTCTGCTCCGGGCACTTTTATTCAACATTGTATTGGAGGTTCTAGCCAAGATATTAAGTGACAAAGAGAAATAAAAGGCATTCAGATCAGAAAGGAAGAATCTGCAGATGACGTGATAACTAACACAGCCAAGAGAAAGCAGAGAAATCTAATAGAGAGACATTCTGTGTCTATGGATTGGAAGACTCATTGTGAATAGGTAATTTCTGCTCTATTAGATCTTTAGATCCAGCCCAATTCTTATCAAAATCCAAACAGGCTCTTTGGTGTGTGTGTCTGCGCAGAAATTGACTAGCGGTTTCTAAAATTTATATTAAAAGGCAAAGATCCCAGAATAGCAAAAACAATCTTGAAAAAGTATAACAAAGTTAGGAGACAGCTTCCCAATTTCAAACTTCCTGTAAATCTACAGTCATGGAGTGTGGGATTGAATAAGGATAGATATATTGATCAGTGGAACACAGGACTGAGAGCTCAGAAACCAACCATCACGTTTATGGTCAATTGATTTTTCAATAAAGGAGCTGAGGTAATTCAATGGTAAAAGTATGTGGGGTTTTTTCCCCTAATAAATTGTGGTAGTATAATGAAATAGCCACGTACAATAGAATAAAGTTGGATCCCATCCATCACACTGTTCACAAAATTAAACTCCAAATGGATCAGAGACCAACATGTAAAGTTATAGCTACAAAACTCAGGAGAAAATCTCTGGTTTCTTAGCTATGGCAACAAAAGCACAAACCATAAAATAAAAAATTAATCCACTGAATTTCATCAAAATTTAAAGCTTTAGCAATCACCATTAGGAAAATGTAATCACGAGAAGGAAATATTTGCAAATTCTAGATCTGCTTAAAGACATGTGTCTAAAAATACACAGCACCTGATAGAATACTCATCACTGACCAAGACA
>PVJI01019392.1:0-31165 GCA_004026765.1 Micronycteris hirsuta | reverse complement strand
TGGAGTTTACAGTGTAAGGGAAAAAGGAAAAGTGAGGGAGTGAGTGAGAAAGGAAGAGCAAGGAGGACAGAGGTTATCAGTGAAACCTACTAGGGGCTGAGGGCAGGAAGAAGGGAGGGTATCCCGCTCTCAGCTTCTTCCTTTCCTGCCCTACCATCTCCTCTGCCCTGCAAGACACCCCCTCCCACCCTGCCCCCCCCCCTTCTCCCCATCCTCTTTCACCACCCCTGCCCTGTCCCGCTCCCAGCACTGCCTATTTCGTGGTCCCATGGTGGAACCCCTTGAGCATCCCCACCAGCTCCCCACCCTACTCGCCGCACAACTGTCCCCACACTGGCTGGGCGCACCGACCGCCCTTGCGCCCCTGAGAGTGGGCTGGGCGTCCACAGTGGGACATGAGGCCAGCTACCCCGCGGAGATGTGCTCCCACTTTGACCATGACGAAATTAAAAGATTGTGCAAGAGGTTTAAGAAGTTGGACTTGGACTCTTCGGGTGCCCTGGGCATGGATGAGTTCATGTCCATGCCCAAGCTGCAGCAGAACCCGTTGGTGCAGCGAGTGATTGAGGTTTTTGATACCGATGACAGCAACGGAGAGGTGAACTCGAGGAAGTCATCGTGGGGACTTCCCAGCTCAGTGTCAAGGGAGATGAGGAGCGGAAGCTAAGGTTTGCTTTCAGCATCTACGACATGGATAGAGACAGCTACATTCCAGGTACTACAGATGATGGCGGAGGACCACCTGAAAGACTGGAAGCTACAGCAGCTCGTGGACAAAGCCATCATCACCCTGGACAGGGACACCGATGGGAAAATATCCTTTGAGGAGTTCAGAGCTGCGGTGGGGGGCTTGGAGGTGCACAAGCAGTTGGTGGCAGTTGTGTGAGTTTTTCAGAGCACCACCCAGTGCTGACTTTCGCTTCTCTGTCTCTTTCAAGATCAGCTCAAGACGCCCCGCCACTGTCTTTCTGACTTATTCGGAAGTATTTGTCTTTGTAAAGCCACATTTTCTGACATGAGCCTCGTGACCAACTGGTGTTAATTCTTCTTCTCACAGAGATTCAGGGTGACACCTGAAGGAGCCTGGTGGAGAAAGAGGAGGAAATGGCTTTTATAAACGTCTTTTTCTTTATTTTGATTCAGAGACCTAACTATAAAGAGCCAAGAACTTTAAAAGTTCAAAAATAAGGAGATGTCTTTGCCTTTCCTTCTAATGATTTTACACATGGGAAATAATTGTACAATTCAAATCCCATGTTAGGTTAACAGTTTTCTTTTACTTGTGGTGTTCAGGTGTCTTTTGACAGATAGTTAATTTCCCATTATAGCAACAGGGACGCATATATTTCTCATGCCTGAGCACCTTTTAATCACCTCTCTCTGGGCAACAAAACCCATCTTTCCCTTTCCCGGCTGCATCCCACTCCCCATAATGCATCTAGAAATCCCCAAGCTTGTCTTGAGGGCTGGGAATCCAGTCAGGCCCCTCATGTTGCATTGCTCCCGTTCCCAGGCAGAAACAGGTCTGGGGGCTCGGGTGAGAAAAGCTAAGCCTGGACTACGTGCCCCGTGCAGCTGTCAGCCTCAGTGGCAGTGGGTCTTCAAGGTTAGCTGTCTACCCCAGTATGAAGTCCAGTTAAGGGGCTTCCAGCCAAACAAGGCAGGAACTGTTCTGGAAAGCTCTCTCACCTGCAACACTCAGCCCCATGCCAGCAGGTGAGGATGGGACAGGTTCAGAGTCATCCTTCCCCAGGCAGAGGCAGTGAAGATTCCGGAAGCAGTGGGCTCTCCCCAGGATGCTGAAGTGGTGGTGTTCCTAGGAGGTCAAGGGTGGGTGGGCAAATGCCGTCTGTACTAACTAGGCTTCGTTTTGAAAATCAGGCCTGGGGCCTGGCAGGGAAGCTGAGAGCTCTCTCATTCCAGGAAGCCATTTCTCTAACATAACATTCATCCCAGAGTTTCTCACACCCTAATAAGCCTGCAGCCAAAGCGTGTGCTGGAACTCTGGGCAAGGCTCACAGGGCGAGGGCCAGCATGTATGCACCAATCCCCAGCTTTGAGGTCAATGACATCATGTCAAAAGCTGGAAATCAACCATGGTGGGAGTAGTACATCCTGGAAGAAAGAAGAAACTCATAGTTGGTTTGGTTTTGCTTGTTTTGGAGAGCAGTGTACCAGTAAGTACGACGCTGCCTGTACCCTAGACATGACCAGCGCTCTGAGGTCGCGCTTCACCCCATCTCTGTTTCTCCCAGTGGCCCACTCCCCATGGAAGGTGCCAAAGGCTCTGCAACACCAGGACAATGAAACATACCCTCCCTACACATTCTTAGCCAAGAGACAAAACTCACGTGATTTTCCTCAGGACAAGATCCATTTCAAGGATATCCTTATGTTTTGAAGAAGCTGGAAGCTAGTCTTAGCAGGAAAAAAAAAGCAGGAAAAGTAATTCCACAGATTTAATTACTGTCAGGATAACCCAACATCAAGGCATCCTGCCACACGTTTCATGTAATAGCTTACTTAGGAACTGCAAAGAACAGGAGTCCTCGTCCCTTTAATTCCTGTGTAGTCCTAAGAAAATGCATTAACAATCACTAAATGCTCCCAACTCTGTAGTGATATAGGAGTCACACCCCTATTGCAGGGTAACATAGTTCTGAGACTCAGACACACCTGGGTTTGGATTCAGTTCCAACTGGGTGTTTATTACAGTCACTTCTTAGTAGCTGTGTGAGTATGAGCAAGTCACTTAACCTCTCTGCGTCCTTCCTCCTACACCCCAGGGTTATTTTGAGGATTCAAAAAGACAAAACATGTAAAAAAGATGTAAAGTGCTTAGAGCACAATGGGTTCATTGTACTGATTTCCTTCTCTTCCCCCTCCCTCCGCTTCTATTAGATACACACATAAGGAAGACAGGAAGTGTATTGATTCCTTTAGACCCCTTACTTAGTACTTAGCCATACCCACTCTATATTTAACTGAACATTTGTGTAATCCTAATCCAGAAAGAAAACAATGTCAAGGTCCTCCTACCTCCTCATTTGCAGAGGAAACAGCAGAATTCCCAACTGGAGAAAGTTTAAAAGAGAGAGGCTCTCTCATTCCAGCTCAACCAGTTTGACTTTAAGGAGGAAACTGCATGAGGAAAGTGAGCATATATAGCCAGATGAGCCCCCCAAAAGAGACATTATTTATATACTCTGCAATGTGCACAGTAAAATGTGGAAATTTTATAATTATGGCCAAGGATTTGGAACATGTGGGATTACATATTCAAATTTAACAAGAAGAAGGAAAATATTCCCATGCTAGGGTGGTTAGAATTAAGCCAACTCCTCTATCAGTCTACTTAGTATAGTTACCCAAGGCTTTCGGGCAATAACCTGGAACTGAGAGCCTGTTTCTTGTTTCAGCAATGGGAAAGATCTGATTTATATGGCTTTGGGGGAAGAAAGATCATATTTACTTCCAAGTTAGAATGCTTTGATTTTTCTCTCTGTTACTGGTTGCCAACAAATACTGTTCTGTACAATTTGGGGTGAGCTAAATAGTGAACAGTTATTGAACGACTGTCCCAGATGCTGTTACATTTGTCGTATCATTTAATCATTATAACAGCACTGTGAGGTGGGAGCCATCATCTCGGTTTCACAGATGATTCTGTAGACAGGTCTAGAAACTTCTCCAAGGTTTCCCTGCTGGTTAGTGGAAAAGCAAGGACTTGAACCAGCCTTGCTGACCCCAAACGCTGAGCTGTTCCCACCTCACTGTATTGTCTCCTATTTTTGTGGTTTCTATATTTACCTGCCTCAAATTATCCTGATGGTCATGTTAATGTAATCAAATCAAGCCTCGATTTTTCACATAAGAGGTGAATTGCTTGTGAAGGAGTCCCGCCTCTTTGGTTCTGTGTATTACAAAAACCACACACGTATGCGGCAAGGCAGTCTTAAATCATCTTCCACCTTCATCTCATCTTGAAAAATATTGACAGTATTTAGATTAAACTGATACCAGCAACCAATGTCCTTTGAGGCTACAGAGATCAGAAACAATATGTTCTTATGAATCCTGTATTAACCGGTTGTGTCTGTTCTCTACCATATGTTGCAATCCCTAGGCACTAAGCTCTTCATCTTTTGAAACACAGGAAAAAATATGGAACGAGAACAGTTGGTTTATCCTCTAAGTCTATGATACTTTAGAAGACTTCTCAAGGAAAAACCTCCCAGGAATTTTTTTTTTAATTACAAATTCCATTCTTCACTTATGCTATTGATTCTCTCTAAGAATGTAGAGGAGGTAGTTATTTCTGACTACCATGTTTTATCTATTTAGCATGACTTGAAAAGGTGAGGTTTCTTTTTAAGATTTTATTTATTTTTAGAGAGAGGGGGAGGGAAGGAGAAAGAGAGGGAGAGAAACATCAATGTGTGGCTGCCTCTGAAGCACGCCCCACCCCCACCAGTGACCCAGCCTGCAACCCAGGCACGTGCCCTGACTGGGAATCGAACCAGTGACCCTCTGCTTCATAGGCTGGTGCTCAATCCACTGAGCCACACCAGCCAGGGCAGGAGAAATATTTTAAGATAAGGTGGCGTCAGATAGAAAAGTCAGCCCACTAGACTGAGCGTCAGTACTGGACCCCTCTGCATTCATATTGGGACCATAACTATCCTGGTGGCCGAGACTCTGTGAATCGCAGCAAATCATGTGTCAGCTATAGAGACAACAACTGACTCATAGTAACAAACCGTAACAGGGAAAGGACACAGCCATGGAGCTGTGAGGCTAACTCTGACCCAGAAAGAAATGGTTTTGTTGTCAGTTTTACAAAGTGTTTGTTCTCACAATTTTTAATTATCGATATTTATACAATTTGAAGATTTTTTATAAATAAAAATCAAAATTAGCATAAAGGAGCATAGGCCAAACCAGGATGGGGTGGCCTTTTATTGGCTAAAATCAAGCGTGGGCTGAAATTAAGTCTCAACGAAGAGAAACTAACGTGTTCCATTCTTCAGGACAAAAGCTTAAGATGGACTGAAGTGTCCACTGTTTTTCAAAAATAAAACAACTGGTCATAAAACATTTATTGCGACAAATGACATTTTTTACCAACTGCAATAACAAAAGAGTTTACAACAACACAAACACAGCTATATAAAATTTCAAACCTCTGTATAATAAAACCTAACAAAACAAAGCTAACAAGAAAACTGAAAAATGGAGAAACAGAACATGTTAGGAAAGGGGTTAACAGCTTTTTTCAAACTTTGAAACGCATAATTGGGCAATGGATATAAATATATATGGTTCATAGAAAAGGCAATCAGGAAAACAAACGTTTAAAACTAGCCTCACTAATTGGGTAAGTACAAATGAGAATATTCTAAACAGGAAACAAGGATTCATTATAAAGCAGGGCTGTGGGGATATGAGGACCTGGTGTGGGGGCAACTCCGGCAGCAGTGGGAACGGCTGCCACCCTTTCCAGGGGCTGTTTTCCACACCGCCACTTGTCAACACAGTTTCGTCATCTGGCCTGCTAATCCCGTCCATTGCAATAGAGATCTCAAAGAAAGAATCAAAAATAATTATTTAAAAATGCTATACACAGATTTTTGATTGTAGCAATATTGATCACATATGTAAATAAGTAATAGGATAGAAAATTAAACACCTGATAGTTGGGGGTAGTTAAGTCAGTTATGGTAAAACAATAGGTTGTATATAAAGCTACTAAAATAAATAAAGTGACTATAAAACCACATAAAATTTTAAAAAATAATATTAATTATTTTAAAAAGCATATGATTATACATTATGTTTACAACTCTGGAAAATATCGGCATAGGGTCATAATTCAGAAGAGGAAATGAATAACTGAAAGTAATTGTTTATGAAAATGAAGACTTAAAAATAGTTTTTAAAATAACCATAACTATAAACAGATTATGGTTAATTATCTCAGATTTGCTTTTTAGAATTTTTTTAGTTGTTTTAATAATAAAGATTTTTTTCAAAAGACCGCACTATGGAGCTAATGCAGCAAATTAAGCACCATGTCCAAGGCTAAAAAAGATGGTTGCCTAGGCCTCGAAGGGACAGGGGCTCAGGGAGCGCACGGACAGAAAAAAGGCTCTCCTGGGCAACAGGGCAGTGCCGGCGGATGGGCTACAGCGCTGATTCTAGGTTAGAGAACCTGGAGGTGGCCCAGCCCCCGGGGCCTGGGGAGTGATGGGAACTTCCCCGACTGCAGCCCCTGATCGCTGCCCATCTTCATTATTCTGCTTATCCAAAGAGATGTGTGAGTGCTATTAACTTCACTCACGCCGTGTCTCCCTGGATTTTGCAAATCATCTCCTGTTGTGTTTCTGTTGTTACATGTGGTCTTCTAATCCATATCCATCAAAGAGAAAATTCCAGATTTTCCGAGTGAACATCTTCTTCCTCCCTTTTTATGACTTGTTAAATTATTTTTAGAAATCCCAAATAATTACGCTGTACAATCTTACCCGACTCTCCAGCCGAGCAAACTCTCTCCCCTGGAAGCTCTCCTTGGCACCTAGGAAGCCCACCCCTCTATCTCTCCCTCACAAAGCGCTGTGCATATGGATGCAAAAATGAATCTGACAAATTTTATTGAGCTAAGATTCTTCTGGGTACAATAGTGGGGTGACACAAAATAAAAATCAATTCTCCAAAATTAGAAACAGCATATGCCTCCTCCTCATTCTGCTTCCAAGTACATAGGAGGTATCAATATTTCAGAAGCTCCATAGTCTGTCTTTTCTTTACCTCTCACTAAAACCATTATTCCTCCCCCACCCCAGCTCTCTTATTAAAGAAATAGAAAATTATTCTGAACACCAAGCTTTGGTTTTACAGACTTAGAGAAGAGATCATACAAAGTTTAATGCACTAGATCACTGAAAACGAAAATGATTTCCCCTAGTCCTTGAAGTCATTTTGCTCTGGGGCAAAGTACTGAATAGACACTGGAAATCTTGAGTAATTATACCTAATTCTTTTTCAGGTACGCATTTCATTTAATAAGCATTTATTGAGCACCTGCTATACACCCAGCTTGTGCAAACACACCAAGAAAAGCAAAGCCACGCCTGTCAGAGAAATCTCTCTAGAACAAGCTCACACAGTCATTTCAGTGTTCCGCATGAGAAGTAAAGTCTATCTCAAAAGAGATGGTAGTCACACCTCAGAGCTAGAGAGGTTTAAACCCTGTAAACAGTCTATCAGCTCAGATTCTTTGGTTGCAAGCAACAGATTCACTTAAGCAAGAAAGAGGATTATTGAAAAAATAATGTTTTGAAGTGAGAAAAAAAAAAGAGTAACTGAGGATGCGACCGTAACCAGAGCATCCAGGGAGGCTGGTGGCAGGGAGTAGGCTATGTCTTTTAGGCCGTGAGGTAGACTCAGCTCCGACCTCTTTCAATGCCGAAGGTCTCTACTGCCAACGCAAATTGGCTTACTTGAGTCACAGGCTTGGCCTGGTGTGACCAAGTGTTACCATAAGTAGTTAATTAATTATTAATAAGAAAGGGAATTAGATGTTGAGCTTAATAAACAGGGGAGCATGAGCCTGTTGGCTTCACCAGGAAGCTACGGCTTCACACACCAGGGGATTACAGCATTTCTCTGCCCAGGGGATTATCCCTCCTCCCACCCACCCCCATACCCGCTCCCATACAGGATTGTTGGGGGGGTACAGGGGGAGATTCAGGACCATAGAAGCCTGTAGGTCTAACTAGGGAGTGTGGACCCAACCAAAGCCCACAAAAGCTGGGGAAGTCGATTGGTTCTTTTGAAAAAGCACTTGATCTATCCCAAACCCGAGCTGATATGACCTCAGGGGAACACAGGAGCTCTTCCTCTTTCTCGCTCTGGACCCACACTCGCCCAGTTTGTTGGCATGTGCACGCTCTCTCCCAGGAGGAGCGTGCTCCCAGGGGCAGCTACCAGGGCCTGCAGCAGATGGCGTGGGCTCCAAAAGACTAAGCTTTAATGTAGGACAGAAACTGGACACTAGCTTTTGCACTGGCCTTGCTGAGGACAGAGTTGGACTTTTTTCACAGCAGGACAAACAGAGATGGGACATTGCAAACCCAGGGGCAGTTTCCACCTGAATAGACCATCTTGCCACACCACAGTCTCTCGTGTATGGGGCCTTGGAATGCTTTCCTTGCGATCCCGTGGAAGAGCCTGGTTTCCACGAACACAAGGAGTGGAGAGTCGGATTGGTAAACACACCAAAAACATGAAGTGGGGAGGGGCAGTTCCCCAAGGAAAGGAGCCTAAGCAAATAAAAGCAATACAATACACTTCCAACATAAGCCAGCTGAATTACTGCATCCCATCTTCAATTTGTTACTTTATTAATTGTAAATATATTTTGCATTCAGGTTCCCACATCAGGTCCTCAGATTGATGGACACTGGCATGATGAAGTCAGGGTGGCGAGTTTCCCAAGGTCTCTGGGCCTCGGTGTTCTCATCTGTCAACTGAGAATATCCATCTACATCTTCCTCCCTCACAGTTATTCTAAAAGTCTCCTGACACCTATGAAAGTGTTCTGGGGGGAAAATATGTATATTTTATTATATTATACAAATGCATTTGTAAATTAATATTATACAAAAATGATTCTAGCTCTCATATTCTATCATCTATTCATTCAAAAAAATTTATTGGAAATCTAGCAAGTGCTACTCAATATTCTAGATAATCAGGGTACATACACTGAACAAAACTCCCTGGCCTTTTGGAAATTATTCTGTTTAAGGAGGAAAGTAGAAAATAGTCACCTTGACTGGTATGGCTCAGTGGGTTGGGTGTCATCCTACAAACTGAAAGATCATTGGTTTGATTCCCAGTCCGGGCATAAGCCTGGGTTGCAGGCCAGGTCCCCAGTTTAGGGGGTGTGAGAGGCAACCGATCAATGTTTTTTTCTCACATCAGTGTTTCTCTCTCTCTCTCTTTCTCCCTCCCTTCCCTTCTCTCTAAAAATAAATAAATAAAATCTTTTTTTAAAAAAAGGAAATAGGCAATAAGCAAATATCTATTTTGTCAGAAGAAAATAAAGGAAGGTAAGGGGGACAGATCATGTCCAGGAAAGAAGGGGAGGGAGGCAGGATCTGCCTTGTAACCACAGTGGTTGGGGTAGACTTCACTGACCCATGACATTTCAGCAGAGACCTGAAGAAAACGAGGCAAGGAGCAATGCTGATTCCTGGTGGGAGAGTTTACAGGCAGACAGAACAGAAAATGAAGACCCACATGCAGGAAACTGCTTGATAGATTTAAGGAACGGTGAAGAAGCCCACGGGGCTGACAGAGTGAACAAGCCAGAGAAGAAGGATTTAAAATTAGGACACATGGGGCTAAATCACATAAGGCCTTCCAGGCCATTGTAAGGACTCTGATGAGTATCCTGTGTGAGATGGAGAACCTTCGCTGGGCACTGAGCACCAGAGCGACAAATGTTGAGTCATTCTGGCTGCTGTGCAGAAGACAGGCTGAAGGGACCAGGGCGCCAATGAGGAAGGTATTTTGAAGAGACTGGGTGAGAGATGATGGTGCCTTGGACCAGCCAGGGTGGTTGGGGGAGGTGGTGGGAAGTCATCATATTCTAGATATACTTCGAAGGTAGAGGCCACCATATCTGCAGACACACTCGGTACAGGATGCGAGAGAAAGAAAAGAGTCAAATGTGACTCTAAGGTCTTTGGCCTGAGCAGTTGCAAGGATGGAGATGTGTTAAAATGGGAAAAACTGTGAGGAGCAGATTTCAGGGGAGAAATTAGGAATTTATTTTGATGTGTTAAGTTTGAGATGTCTATGAGATATTCATATAGAGAGGCTGAGTCGGGAGTTGGGGAAGATATAAATTTGGAAGTCATTGGCACATAGATGGCATTTGAAGCCATGAGTCTGGATAAGAAAGTAAGTATAGCTAAGACTGAAGGCCTGCCAGTGTTTATGTTCAGAAAGATGGGGAGGAACCAGAAAGCAAGGCTTCCTGTATAACAAACAGAGAAGTGTCCCCAAAACAGTGAAGAAAATATATCAAAGACAATTAAATAATCAACAGTGTCCAGGCTGATACATAAATAAGATGAAAACTGACTAGTGGATTTGGTGATATGAAGGTCACTGATGGCTTCAATGGGCATTGTTTAGGTCATAGGTAGGGATGAGCGCCTGTTGGAGTAGGTCAGGGAAAGAGAATGGGAATTGAAATTAGTAGAGGACTCTTAGAGGACCAGAGAAACTGAGTAGTTGCTGTGTGTTGGGAGATGTGGATTGGGAGCTAGGCAGGCTTAGGTCACAGGACTTAGCCAGTAACATCTAAGGCACATGATGAGCGAAATACTTTAAAACTGCACATCCTGCTGGAAGTCAGTTATCTAACCAGCTGTCAGATGTTTCCAGCATCCACATCTGAGCAGGACTCAGAGCAAGGTCTGGGTGGCCACCGAATTGGTGGTCCCAGCCTCTGCCTGTCAATGGGAGCTCTGAAGATCTGGACAGAGACGTCTCAGAGCATTTGACAGTGTAGGCACCTCCCTTTATCTGAATCTAGTTGTTCCAGAAAATGTGTTAGCTACTGAATTTCCTGATGGTGGGAGTGCTTCCCATTACTTTAGATGGGAAAAACAATAAAGCACTCCCACTTCCACTAAAACCCAACCGGCTTTCCTAAATATCACTAAAACACTCTTAGACACCTTGTAGGTATTTAATATCTCGTGCACAATGCATGGATTGCCATGCGGGGCAATCTACCAAGGATTTCTGCATAACACAAAGCAGTTAAGACACCATTTTTTTAATGCTTAATTACTGGGTATTCATAGGTTCAGTAAGCAGAGTGCGCTTTCCCTCCACAGTGCAATGCACATGTACTACTGTAAATGAACACTAAAGTCAAATGTTAAACATAAGTATAAATAACATTTAGCAAAATAAAATAAGCAAACAAGGCCATTTTTTTGAACAATTCCTTTTTTTATTTTATTTACTTATTTTTAGA
The DNA here is from genome assembly GCA_004026765.1 of Micronycteris hirsuta. Lineage (NCBI taxonomy): Eukaryota > Metazoa > Chordata > Mammalia > Chiroptera > Phyllostomidae > Micronycteris > Micronycteris hirsuta. The sequence continues at coordinate 20,106 of PVJI01019392.1, read as the reverse complement.
GAGAAGGGAAGAGAGGGAGAAAGGGAGAGAAGCATTGATGGGAGAGAGATACATTGATCGGTTGCCCCCAACTAAGGACTGAACCCACACCCCAGCTATGTGCTCTGACAGGGAATAGAATCGGCAACTTTTCGCTTTGTAGGATGACACCCAACCTCCTGAGACACACCAGTCAGGGCTGAATGGTTACTTATTGATTAAAGAGTTCTCTGAGCTTGGGTGAGCTGCAGCGACCTTGTGAAGGACAAAGGGAAATCATAAATGACTGAGATTTCTCCCTGGCTAAATCCTGGGATAGCCTTCTCTCCTTGACACCAGGGACCTCAGGACTGTGTGGTTGTGAGCTATCAGATGAAGCTGCAGGTGAAGCAATGAAGAAAATAAAAAGCCTACTTTTGTTTGCAACTCTTTGCTTTCATTTATGCAGCTCTTGATGACATGCGTCTGGGCTTTGATTGCAAATCTGAATGTGATGTTTCTTCTCATGTCACATCTGCAATCATCATTTTGTCTGCATCCCTTAAATCTATTTTACAGATTTGACATTGAATATTCATTGCTCCTCTCCTTCTTCTTCCTCTCACCAATGATACCTGTCAAGTTGAACCAGTCCCACCTCATTAGAAAACCAGTTCTCGCATGGCGACGTGGGGCAGGTGCACATAACCGATGCACAGCACACTGACCCTGTGGTCCTTGAAGACGAGCAGCCAAATTACAGCCGCAGCTGTACGTCTTATCACTCAGGCTCAGGCTCAATTTAAACATTTCCATTGGCACTCGCAGGCAGATTACAGTGGGTTTTCAATTAGGATGCTGAGCTTTGAATAAAAATGTTTGCAAGTTGTCATAGGGAACAGAGAGAGTGCAGACAGCAAGGGATCTGTAAACCCTGTGCATGTGAAAGGCTATGTGGGCTTTGGCCTCACATGGACCTGGATCCACAGCCCGGCTCCCGTTGGTTAGCGGTGTGATCCTCACTTAGGTCACTAATCTCTGTGAGTCTCGATTTTCTCAGATGTGAAATGGGGATAATTGTATTTAACATACAGGGTTATTATAAGGTCATTGTACCCACACTGGTGTCCGGTACATGTAGTAGATGCCTAATTTTAAAAAAGTAACTATTGATACTTCTATTCGCCTATTAGTGCATGGGTGTAAACCACAAAAATTTAAAGAAAGAGATGTATAAAATAAACTGAATGCAGCCTATTTGTTGTTGAGGTAACAAGAGGAAAACGAGGCTATTGCCATACACAAGGAAACAGATGATTCGTGGCGACTACCAGAGGGAAAGGGGAGTGGGGAGAGGTCGGAGAGGGGCCACGGGGCATAAATGGTGACAGAAGACTTGACCTGGGGTGGCGCACACACAACACAATATGCAGACGGTATATTATAAAATTGTATCCCTGAAAACCTATATAATTTTATTAACCAATGTCACCCCAATAAATTCAATTAAAATATTAAAAATAATAAATGAGTAAATAAATAAAGGCAAGATGACTCACTATAAGTTACATTTTTCTTCCTCATCTTGGCAGAGCCTTATGAAAAGCAGTACCAGTCTGTTTAGTATTTTGCCAAATTGTTGATAATGTTTATGTTAAAGTCCAAAGTGAATTGTCTCAGTTTGGTCTTCATCCATAGCAGTAATGACACATTGAATCCTTCCATGATAACTAGTTCCTGTATATGTTACAACAGGTCCAGGCCACAGGTTATTTCCAAACACATTTGTAAGTACTTTCTGAAGGTCAGGGTTAGACATTGTTCGCCACCTGTTGAGAGATGTCCCAGGAAAAGCTCAAGCACCTGGGTAGCCCTCAGGGCCCAGCACACCGCCTTACCCTGTCCTAGCCCAGCCTGCCTTGTTCTCTATGGCTGGGCTTCCGCCAGCATTCTCAGGCAGTCTGCCTCGTCATCCTGCCTGCGCCCCAGTCTCCTGGACCTGGTGTCTGTTCTACACCCCTGCTCACCTGTAGTCATCAGTTCACCAGGGATCCTAGCACCCGTCTTTGAGCCAGAGCCACGGCCGAAAGTAGTGTCATGGAGGAAATGAGATTCCATGTCCCAGCCTCCACCAATATCTGAGATCTCCAAGCTCTGCCCTTAAACTCTGCCCCCTAGATACACTTCCTAGAATACCCAGGAGGTCTAGCCAGGCCTGAACCATGCCTGGCTGGCTCTCTCCGGGACTGGGAGTGGAGGTGGGGAGAACGAAAGAAAGGAAAATCCCTTCAAGAAAATGGGAGGATCACCCACATCAGTCAATGATGTGATTACAAGTGTAGGCTCTGGAACCAGGCTGCCTGGGTTCAAACCTCAGCTCTGACCTTTAGTAGTTATGTGGCCTTGGACCAGTTAGTTAACTCCTTTGTTCCTAAGCTTCCTCACCAATAAAGTGGGGATAGTAACAGCACCTACCTGATAGATCGTTATGAGTATCAAACAAGCTGCTGCGTTGATAAAGAGCTCAGAACTGCGCTTCCTGCATGTTGTGTTAGATAAATATGGAGGATGAGGAGGACAATAATGGTGACCAAAAGCCTGCAGCACAGGCATGCCACCCAGGCTCCTCCTTAGCATTGGCATCTGAGGCCTTGCCCGGTGCCCCAGCTTCTCCCTCACGACACAGGCCTCGTGCACCCTACCCCTAAGCCAGTCTATTCACAAGCCCCTACATCACTGCGCCAGGAGGTCATGTCTTTCCTTTTTTGTTTCTGCACCACAAGCTTAGAATGCTTACTGTTTCACCTGCTTCTCTTACTCTAAATCTTATCTCATGAGTCAGCTTCCCCCAAAACCCAGGGGGCATGGAGCACAGTCTATGGGGTATACATGTTCACTCCCTCCCGAAATTCAAGCCGATTAAAGGCAAGGACAAAACCCTCCTATCTCCATCCTGTGGTACTTTGAAGAGTGCCTGGCACATAGTAGGCACTCAACATATCACATGTCCTTCCTTCTACAGGATCGACTCATCATCGATGTCAGCAACTGAGCAATACCTGCTCCATAGAGAACTCCTGAGCGTTCTTAGATATCACATGTAAATCCCTGAGCAAAGTGCCCGCCCATTTAGTGATTGTAACTGCTGTCACTGTGACCGCAGCAGAGCCCAGGCCTGGGAGCGACACAAACAGTGACCTGCAGGCCCACGTTGTCACGTCAAAGCTGCAGGGACATCAGTTTCCTCAGCTGTCAGTTGCGGTTAGCATACCTGCCCCCGTGCAAAAGAGTCCGCCATCAATAAATACCAGGTGCCATCTCTCTCTCCTCGATGGCTGACTAATCTGGGGACCTGGCCCAATTTATTTCACTTCTCTGTAAAATGAGCACATTGAAGTAGTTGATGCCCATGTTCTCTGCCAGATCCAAATTTCAAAATTATTGACTTCATCATCTTTTCCCCTGAACCTTACGCATTGTGTGTCCCTGAGAGAGGTTCATTTCTTGATAACTAACTAGTCAATGTTTTAACGTATTAAATTGTTTCTTTCATCGGACTCTCCATCAGCCTCTCCCTGGAGACTGCAGCGTGGTCCCGACCCAGGGTCTCCACAGCAGCCCGGGGCCATTCCTGCGCTAGGACCGTGTGGGAGCCCCCCCCGCCCACCCCCGGGAACGTGCTCTGCAGCGGCCTCATTCCGGCTGCCTTCCTTTCACAGGGAGCTCTACAGAGCACACAGGACGGCACCGTCTCCCGCACCCTCTGGGTCTAGGAAAAAAGCATCTGCCTCTGAGAATGAACGGGTGCAGCTCCAAGTGGGGCATCACGTTCACGGCCTTTCCTTCTCTGTTCTGTCCCAGACTCTGCAAATGGGCATCAAACACTTCTCGGGACTCTTCGTGCTGCTGTGCGCAGGGCTGGGCCTGTCCATCCTGACAGCCGTTGGTGAGCACGTAGTGTACAGGCTGCTGCTGCCGCGAATCAAGAACAAATCTCGGCTGCAGTACTGGCTCCACACCAGCCAGGTGAGTGCCGCAGGCGCCTTGCTCCGGCGCTCTTCTATTGATTGATTGATTGATTGATTGATTGCTCCAATGTTCTTTTTTTTTTTCTCTGCTTTTAGTCTTTTATTTTTTTAATTTTTAAAAGATTTTACATGGAGGGGGTGGGGGGAGGGGAGGGGAGAGGATGCAGACAACTGTAATTGAACAACAATAAAGTAATTTAAAAAAGATTTTACTTATTTATTTTTAGAGAGAGGGGAAGGGAGGAAGAAAGAGAGGGAGAGAAACATGTGTGAGAGAAACATCAATCAGTTGCCTCTCACACGCCGGCAACTGGGGACCTGGCCCACAACCCAGGCATGTGCCCTGACTGGGAATTGAACCCATGACCTTCTGGTTCACAGGCAGGCACTCATTCTACTGATCCACACCAGCCAGGGCCCTATTTGTACTTCTTTTCTTTTCTTTTTCTTTAATATATTTTATTGATTATGCTATTACAGTTGTCCCATTTTTCCCCCTTTCTTCCCCTCCGCCCCCATACGCCCACATTCCCCACCCTTCAGTTTTTGTCCATAGGTCATACACATAAGTTCTTTCTTCTACACTTCCTATACTATTATTAACCTCCCCCTGTCTGTTTTCTACCTACCATTTATGCTACTTCTTCTCTGCCCCTTCCCCCACTCCCCTGTTGATATCCCTCCATACCTTATATAAATCCCTTTAAAATTTCATACAATAAAGGCTGGGTGATGATGAACTCCTTGAACTTGACCTTACCTGAGAAGCACTTTATCTGCCCTTCCATTCTAAATGATAGCTTTGCTGGATAGAGTATTCTTGGATGTAGGTCCTTGCCTTTCATGACTTGGAATACTTCTCTCCAGTCCCTTCTTGCCTGCAAGGTCTCTTTTGAGAAATCCGCTGACAGTCTTATGGGAATTCCTTTGTAGGTAACTGTCTCCTTTTCTCTTGCTGCTTTTAAGATTCTCTCCTTATCTTTAATCTTGGGTAATGTAATTATGATGTGCCTTGGTATGTTCCTCTTTGGGTCCAACTTCTTTGGGACTCTCTGAGCTTCCTGGACTTCCAGAAAGTCTATTTCCTTCACCAGCTTGGGGAAGTTCTCCATCATTATTTGTTCAAATAAATTTTCAATCTCTTGGTCTTCCTCTTCTCCTTCTGGCACCCCTATAACTCAGATGTTGGGATGTTTAAAGACATCCTGGAGGTTCCTAAGCCTCTCCTCATTTTTTTGAATTCTTGTTTCTTCATTCTTCTCTGTTTGGATGTTTTTTTCTTTCTGCTGGTCCACTCCATTGATTTGAGTCCCAGTTTCCTTCTCATCCCTATTGGTTCCCTACAGATTTTCCCTCAGTTTCTTTATATTATCCTTCACTTGCTCAACTAATTTCGACCATTTTTCTTTGAATCCTGTGAGCATCCTGATTACCAGTGCTTTGAACTGTGCATCTGATAGGTTGGCTATCTCTTCGTCACTTAGTTGTATTTTTTCTGGAGCTTTGATGTGTTCTTTCTTTTGGGCCATTTTTTTCCCTCAGTGTTGCTGTTACTTTAAGGGGCGGGGCCTTAGGTGTTCACCTGGGCGGGGAAACCCACATCGTTGTGCTGTGACACTGCCTGTAGGGGGCGGGGCCTGAGAGAACAATGGCGCTTGCTCTGCTCTCCGCACCCACACTGCCACCCACCAGCAAGCTGCGCCCCTCTGCGCTGGCTCTGGGGTCGGTGGACGGGCCCACACAGTTCCAAGTCCCCGTGGGTCTCCCCAATGAACTCTCCTGTGAGGCCGGGAGTTCCTCCCACTGCCGCCTCAACCCCCACAGGTGTTTTCAATCGGTTCTTTGAGGTCTTATTTCCCCGCACCAATGGGCTGCGCGGTCTGCTCCGCTCCCTGCTTTTCCTCCCGGTTTGTCTGCAGGCGAATGAGGAGCCACCCGGTCCTCCAGTCTTGGCCCCGCTGGGTCCGGTGGGCCGGGGCGCAGCCGCTTTTTGGTCAGGCCCGCCTGCCGAGGGTCTCTCCCGGCAGCTGCAGCCTTGCCAGTACCACCCCACAAACCGAGGTCTTGCCTCACTCTCTCTGCCCGGCTCTACCCTGCTTACCGGTCTCGGTCTCGATGAATGTGTCTTCTTTAACTCCTTGGTTGTTGGACTTCCTCTCAGTTCGATTTTCTGTCAGATCTGGCTGTTTTTGTTTATTTAAATTGCTGCTTTTCCTCGTTTGGTTGTGCGAGGAGGCACAGGGTGTCTATCTATGCCTCCATCTTGCCGGAAGTTTCTGATTGCTCCAATGCTCTTAAACGTCAGAATTCCCAGTAGTGGGAGAATCCTGCAGAGTCCCAAGCCACACTGACAAATGACAAGTTACCGTGAGAAGAGGGGTGGTGCAAACACCCTCAGTGTACAGGACACAGTTCCCTCTATGCCATTAATTCACTTTCTCCTCAAATTAAGCTCTCCCTTGAAGCCTCTTTCTTTCATAGGACCCTCCATGGCTGCTCACAGTGGAAGAAACAGAATATTTTTAAGCTGGTTTTGCCGAATAGTGACAATCTGAAGAGATGATGTGAAAGATTTGTTTTCTATAGATTCTTTTCATGCCAAAATTGGAACCCATTCATTGAGCTTAAAGTGCCTGATTCCCTCTGAACCCACCGACCCTTGTTCTCTCTGCATTTTCAGTGGCCCAGAAAACGGGGCCACTTCTGCCCTAGTCATCGGCTTTGCCACTTTGTTATTGCAGTACTTTTTTCTAGGTAACTGATGTTGGTTTGGTTACACTTGAACCCTGTTTTTCCTACCTTCATCCTAGGAAATATTTGGTTTTTTAAGAAGAATTCCTCAGACAACTGATCTTCATTGTGTGTTAATGTGATTACTGTCACTCTCAAATAATCTTCTTTCCTTTTTTGTTTTGGCTGCTAGGAAGCTCAGGCTTTTTTTTTTTTTTTAACTCCCCATTAGCAAATGCACTGGGCCTTTTGCCACACCTTAGTCATGGCAGCTCTTCTTTGTGTCATGTACCTTGTTACAACCCAGAGCATGGCTAAGCTTCCTATCAAATTACTTTTTTCCCTCCAGGTAGAATAATAACTTATAATTCTTGTTCTCTTGAGATTTGGACTGAATATTGATCTCTTTTTGGGCATCCCTTGAAGTTTGTTTAAAGAGGCCAAGGTTTGTAGCGACAAGATACTCTGTTAAATCGCAGGCAGAACTTTGTCCCTGACTGTGTGGTTCTAATGATCTCTATGTGTGAATCTGTTCTTTCCACCAGAGATTACATAGAGCACTAAATACATCATTTGTAGAGGAAAAGAAGCCGCGTTTCAAGACTAAACGTGTGGCAAAGAGGTAAGAAGAAGCCAGTGCTAGGTGTCTTCAAATTTGTTAATGTAAAAGTTTAGAGGCTCCCTGCTCACCAGGGAAATTACGTATAAATAAGCTCCTTCTCGCGCCCAGGGGCCTCTGTTTAGGGCATTACCTCCAAGCAACTGCCATCTAGGGCAGATCCTAGGCTCAAAGCTTGGCCTTCTGGGTAATTTTGAAACCTGACACTCACACTTCTCTAATAGAGGAAAAGGGAAAAGGGAAAAGGGGTGAAACCCATGGTTTGTTTTTCTCGTTTGAACCTCCCCTGGGACTTCCGCGACCACCTTCTCTCCAGTTTGCATCTAGCTTGTAGAATCCCTTCCACTATCTCTTAAAGCCGCTTTGCAGTCGGGGAGCAGACTTGCCCACACCCCCACCCGCCTCTCAGTCTGTGGTCTCCCTGTATCATAGCCGGCAGCCCTGTTAGCGACAAGCTGTAGGCTAATCAGGTTCCAGCTGTTCTATGTCATGTTACATATATTTTTTCTGTAATTATTTTTTACATAAATGTTTAACCAGAGGAACACAAGAAGTCACAGCAGCAAAGACATCATCTCATAACGACAAAGCATTTGTTTTCCAGCCGTAATAGAAACAGGAACCCAGGGAGCCCCTCTCCAACTGTGATGTGAGTCCTCAGGACGTCTCTTTGGCCTGAATTGAGAACCAAATGTGCCTTTCACTCAACTTAGCCATTTTTCTTGGCGAATTCCCTTCCTGAACCCCTTATTTTGAGAAGGAACTCAGGCAGAACATAGCCTTGTGGCTCGTGTTGGGTCCACATTTCCTGTGCCACCTGCTTACAACCCAACACACACCCAGAACCTGTCAAACACAGCGAGGGTCTGAGGTCCCACAGCTGTTGTGTCTCTTCCAAATGGTCTTGGGGAGCATCGGCACTCCACGTTCGCAACTGCTCTGTGGAAGCTGGCTTGGCTTATTGTTAGTGTTTAGTGTTAGTGTTACAGTTCCCTCACCGGTCACGTCGCACTCCAAGGCTGAGAAAGGCTTGGTACAAAACACAACCTAAACACCATGGAGAGCAGCGGTGTACCGCAGTCATTCCTTCCGATCAGACGCCAAGTCTGACACTCAGCATCTGGCGTCTGGCACTCACAGGTGTCCCAGAGCCACCTGTCGATTATCAGAGCACTTGGATGCTACTAAGTTGTCGATTATCAGAGAGAGCACTTGCAATACTAGAGTTCATCATGGAATCCAGCTTTTGCTTATTCATCTACATTCTGTTTCCAGATATGGGTACAAAACTCTAGAGAAAACTAGATTAGCTAAATCCACTTACCTGATTTCTGTGGTTGCCTGTACAGCCCAAGAAAACTTGTAAGATAGAAGCCCCCTATTCCAAGGTTTTCCCCATTGTGACACATCCTGTGGTCCTAGAGTCAGTTCTGTTGGCTTGAAAACCCTCCTCTTTTTTCTTTGGAAGAATGTCTATGCAAATGCCCAGGCCTGCTACAACTTGACATCTCTCCTGTGTGCTCCATATTTGTTGAGTGAAAAAAAGCAATAGATAAATGAGTCAATTACTAACACATAGGTTTGAGGAAAAGCTAAAAGAGACTTTGGGTCATGGTATGAAAGTTGATGGTGCTCCTTTTTTATTTAAAGCTGAGAAAAAAGTAGCTATTGTAAGAGACTATTTATATATAGCCCTTGGTTTATTTAACATGTGATTTCATGTAAGTTTTGGTCTATTTTTCACCCCCCTGGATTTCCAGTACACCTCCCTTTTCCCTTTCCTGTTACCCCTAGAATCACAAAAATTGTAAACCATATAACACACACCACAAATAAGATTGTTTTGAAATTATTCAAACTCGATGGAAAATGAATTGAAAAAATTAAAGGGAAGTGAACAATTAAAAGCTAGATGGGAAATTATAACCTCCTCTCTGGTCCAGGTATAAAGCCAGAAGAACTGTAAGTGGGCTCATTGTAGAATTTTTACCCAGCCCAGGACACACGAAAGCCAAGCTCTGGTACCCTCCGGCTCATTTATATGGGACTGAAATGATGAGACATGTTAAAGAACTACAGGGTGGTTGGAATGTGCTTGTGTGTTTTAATAGCTTGGGGTTATATATCAGTTTTTACCATGTGAGAAATTATCTCAGTAGTTAACGTTTGAAACAACAGGGAGTTGCTAATGAATCTGTGGGTCAGCTGGGCAGTTGACTGATCTGGGCCAGACCTGGCTGATCTTGGCTACATTTGCTCATATGTCTGTAGCCAGCTTGGGGGCAGGGGGAAGGCCACTCAGGGCCGGCCAGTCTATGATGGGTCCTCAGCTGGGTCACCTGGGTAGGCTGGGGACTCTCTCCACCTGGTCTGCTATCATCCATCAGACTAGTCTGGACTTGCTCACGTTGCAGCAGCAGGGTTCTGAGAGTGGAAGTGTGTGAGGTTCTTAAAAGTTTAGGCTTGAAACTGCCGCCTGCCACTTCTGCCGCTTTCTATTGCCCAAAACAGTCATGAGCACTAACCAAACTCAAATGGAAGGGAAAGCGGACTTCCCCCTTGGTGAGGATGACCTGCAAAGTCACGTTACGGAGGGGCACGGATGAAAGGAAGAACAAAGGATGGAGACCACTTCTGCCGTCTACCACAGGGAAAACTGAAATCGAATCATCCTAGGAAATCCTTGTGGTTCAGTTCTCATCCTGACAGGGGACTCCAGAGTTAGAAAATTTCAGTTTAAGGTAAAAGTCATAAACCTGGCAAGTAATGTTTACGTTTAAGCCCTGTTTCAGAAACTACAGATAAGGCCCATCCTGGCTACCGCCTGGGCACAACTGGAGGCATCCGGGCCTTTGTGAGACAGACTACCACCCACCCCTGGGAAGAGCTAACTGCCCAGGACGGGAATGTTGGTGCCACTTACCTAATCCCCTGGACTTCAAAGCCCATTCCAACCGAACTTACCGTGGTATAAAAATGTTGGCCTGGACAAAGAGAGGGGAAGATGGTCTGTTAGGGTATAAACCTGCCATCTTCTCAGATCGCCGGCCATCTGAATAAAGCGCCTATAAAGATTCAATCGCTGTCATTGCTTATTGGATTTGGTAGTGACAGGCAGCCCGAATGCCAATCTGTTTTCTGGTTACAATCCATGTAACTGAATCAAGACTTTAGTATCCCTCCCCTCCCCCTCCCCCTGCAGGTCCTCCCCTTCTCTTCCTGGCAAGTAAGAGTCTGGGAATAAAATCTGCCTTCAGTTATATGGATGGGGACCAAGACACAAGGACCTAATAGAGTGTTCCCGTTTCATTTGGCCCTGTGGTAGATTGCAAAAGTGATCCTAATCCTCCTCCTCCTCCTCTTCCTCCTTCTTGTTCCATAAGGCTAGAAGAGATCAGTGGCTTTGCAGATTAGGCTCTAGGCTGTTCTTGTAGCATGAAACTCGTCTCATTGCATCCAACTGTCAGAGTGTATTTCAGAAACTGGATCCTCCCCTCACTCCTGGACCTGGCCATCAGTGACCCTCTGGCTGTCTACAGCCGTCTCTCTGAGATGGTGGTGGGCGGTTTGACCCAAGCCCAATAGAGGGCTGCTGCGAATCTATCTCTATTTGACTTTCATTATCCCGGCAAGAACTGGAGGCTTTCTTGTGTGTTTTGTTGTTGGTGTTAAGCTGCAGAACTTAGCTGTCAGTCTCAACCCACATAAAGGCATCCCTGTAATGGGAGACTTTGCTGAAACCTGTGGCTTGTACGCTTTTATTCTCCTCAAACTTCTGAAGTAGTCAGCATCAGGGTGGTCCTCCGGGATCAAAGAGGACCCATGTTGTAGTACCTATGATCAGGCTCATGCTTAGAGTCCAGCAGCTGGATAAACCAATTCTTACTGTTACTGAAGCACTATTTTTCTAGCCACAGAATGTTTCAAGGCAGTGCTGATTTCTGAGCCTTACCGGTGGGAAGGGATTAAAAGGGCATCTAAGGCTTTTGATGTAAGAATGGGCCACGCCCTGGTCCATTAGCTCTGCACAGGATACATCCATTCCAGTTTTAGGGCAGCATAAGACTTGATAAGACCTTGAACTTCAGTTGAAAAGAACTATATTGGCTCCTTTCATCCCTATGACAGCAGCTAGCAGGCAGTCCGCCCATGGCTTTGTTCCTGCCTCTCTGAATTATGTGCCCAGCTCCATATCACTCACACAGGAGAGGGCTAACAGATGGGGAATGGCGCTTTGAGACCTGCAGAGTGGAAGGTCAATCTACAGTACCTCTTTGTTCCCCAGGTCCAACGTGGGACCCCATCAGCTCTCCGTGTGGAATACTTCCAATCAGAGCCATGACAACCAACGAAAATACATCTTTAGTGAGGAGGGAGGACAAAATCAGCTGGGCATCGGGACCCACCAGGACATCCCTCTCCCTCCAAGGAGAAGAGAGCTCCCTGCCTTGCTGACCACCAATGGGAAAGCAGACTCCGTACACGGGGCACGGAACTCAGTGATGCAGGAGCTCTCGGAGCTGGAGAAGCAGATTCAGATGATCCAGCAGGAGCTGCAGCTGGCCGTGAGCAGGAGAGAGGAGCTGGAAGAGTATCAACGGACAAAACGGACTCGCGAGTCCTAGCTGATGCCGCCCCTCCCCTTTGTCGGTTCCTGGCCTTCCTCTGAGGCCTTGAGACACTTTGTAATGCTCTTTTCTAACAGCTGACAAAGGTGTGGGGACCCTGAGGTCTAGGTCTTCTTAGAGGTCAAGTCCGTGCTCCCCAGCCTAAAAGGCGGCAGCAGCTCTTCCCAAGCTCACTCCCTAGGTCTCCAGGGTAACAGCCTTTCTGAGCAGCAATCTTAAATTAGTCAGGAGTGAACTGGGGTAAGGGATTTGTGAACGACCAGAAAACCCCAGCCCCTGTTAACCTTTTCACTGGGTGCCCCGGTACTATTTCTGGTTTTTAGCCCTTTCTCTGCACTAACAACAAGAGATAAAAAGAATTGTTACCCAGACCTGTGTCTTACTGGGTTGTCGGCTTCATTCTCGGTCTGGAACAGGACTATCCAGGGTTGTGGTTTTTGATACAACTCCCCAGTCTAGACGTGTTCCTGCATTCTGAATGAGGAACAGGGTCAGAGCTGGAGAGACTAAGGACAGAGAAGTGGGTGCTTAAAAACATCGCCTGAACTCATTAGTATTACAGCAGGCAAGGACTGATTGGACCGGGTAAGAGCTGAGATTCTGAGAACGTCCTGGGTCTCTGACACCATCCTGATTAACATTTAGGAGGAACATGTTTACGTGCCACTAGGAAAGGGGACAGGAATGTGGCGAATGAGAATAGAGGACAGGCCAAAGAGGCATTAACAATATACACCGTGCTTTTAGAACGAAAGCTCTGGGCCAGAAAAGCAATTCGGCTAAGAAAGGAACAGGAACGTACTTGTAACCTAAGCATCTCCACTGCTGTGCGTGCCTTTTGTAAAAGAGAGAGGAAAACCAAGCAAGGATGTGGCCTTAGGATGAAACTGGTATATCCGTGCTTACTGCGACTGTGGGGTTAGTGAAAATGTCCTGCGAACCACATACTAGGCCATTTTCAGATTAGTGGTCACCTGTCTCTTAGATCAAAAAACCCCAAAAGTGAACCTCACACTTGTGAACATCACAGGTTTCTGTATTCAGACACGTGCCCTGTGCTTCTCACACCTGTCTCAATAACAACCAAGCCAGTCTCCCAGCCTCACACCCACTTTCCTCTGAGGAGCTACGAACAGATTTGGCCCCTCCAATTCTCTCCCAGGCCCCATCTGATGCCTGTAGAGATTGCTATCAGTAACGTGGCTCCCCACCACCTGACCCCGCCTAGGCATCCCTTTCCCCCTGCACAGCTGCTTGGACATGCAGGAAGGCAACGGGCTCTGGGAACTAGAGAACTTCAGTTCCCAATGTTAGTGTAGACAGGAATCATCCAGGAACTCGTTACAGTGCTGATTGACAGGACCCTTCCCCAGACGGTAGGTGGGGACCAGGGGAGAGACTGGAGGTGAGCTCCCAGGTGCCTGACCCATGTGGTCCAAAAATCACTCTTCAAGAAACACTGTTCGAGAAGTGTGACTGTCCCAGGCAGCCGGCTAAGTGAGAAGAGCCTTTTTGAGTTTTTTTAAAAACTTCCGCAAGTACCTGCTGATTTACCTTCTGTACAGGCCCTCCCAGCCCCGGGCACCATTGGGGACTAGACTTCCTTGTTTTTCAATTGTTTGCTTTATCTTCTCAGCACTCTTCGCTGCACCCCCGTCCATCTGCAGGCCCACAGTGAGGTGGCAGCGCTGTGCCAAGCCCCGGGGCCCTGTAACAGCTGCCGAAGCTGCAAAGGCACAGCCTACTTTTGAATGGAGCACCTGCATTCCCACCAAGAGCTACCCAGGCTCCCAGGGAAAGATAACACCCTAAGCTGTAATTAGATAACACTTCAGCAATTAGTTAATTGTCTGAGAGAACCCAGGGGTGGATGTAGGCACAGGGATACCTGGTGAGGGAGGTGGGAGGGTTCTAAAGTTAGACTTCATCAACCTCACAGATGAAACAGTTCAGCAGGGAGGGAACAGGTGAGCCTGGAAAGAGGAAAGACATCTGCTTTGAAATGCCCTATCCTCCCACATTCTCACCCCAGGCCCAGAGGTAGGTTTGCCTTTGGAAGATTATGCCCCTCAGCCACCCCACCCCACCCCCCGCCATCTGCAACAGCTAAGGATGCCGCAGAGACGCCCCTGCCCTCTGAGCAGCCTGGAAGGCTCGAGTACAGGCGTACCTCAACTCACAGAACAGCCATGCTCCTAACATTGTCCGTGGACACTTTTATAACTCATCTCCTGACTGTACTTGAGAAGCTGGCTACTTAAAGGAACCCAGAGGTGAATTCTTTTGTAAAGAATCCTTTTGTAATGCAATGAATTATCCCTTAATGTATCTGTTTTGTAAGTTTGGATTTTTTGTATATCGGGTTTACCTTAAGCTTCTCTACTAAGGCATTCTGAGCAGTGGTGATAACAGGCCAGACCGCCCCGCCTCTCCACGTGGTGGACGGCCAGTGCACAGCTCCTCCAGTACCCTCTGGGGAACTGCGTGGCCAGAACCGTGGCCAGGATGCGGCAAGAAGCAGCAGGGGCTGAAAGCAGGCTTACTGCCATCAGCACTGCTTGAAATGCCTCCTGGTTCGGGGGAAAGAAAAACAACGCTTAATTGCTTGTGGTGAAATGAAGCTGTCTTCATGTTAAGTAGCAATGGTTATTTTTATCGGTAGTGATTGAACAGTGTTTTTGCAATTTGTGAAACAGTATGTTGTGTTTTGTAAAAAGATTTCCTGAAATGGTAGGTCCCTTGAAAACCTTCCTTTCTCTTTTGCCCCACCTCTGTTCTCTCAGCTCTCCTCTGGCTCAAAAAACACCGAGCTCAGACAGAAGTCCTCAGGTGCAGGTACTGTGGTGAGGAAGGATGCTGCAGCCTTGCCTCCTCCTTGTGGGCGGTTATTCATGAGATGAGGAAGGCCGTTCTGGTCCGAGCTCTGGTGCTGGGAAACCTGGAACGTGACAGGACTAGGCTGCCCGCCCCCAGCCCTGTGTTTCAAGGCAGAGCTCCCGGCACTGGAAGCCCACAGTAAAGTATGACTGAGAGCGTCAGAACAGATGGGTTCCTGTACACAGTGGTCAGGGCCCCAGAGCGTGGATGCCTCAGGGTGGAGGACAGGGGGTTTCTCCAACAGTTAAAGCCAAGCCGGAGGAAGGACTGGGACAAACAGGTGAGGCAGCCGCAGGGACCCAGTCAGTTGAGGTTTTTACTGTGCCTGGGGGTGACTCTCCACTGTTGGATGTCGCTGTTGCACAGACTCCACAGAACCTGCTGCTCTGTGCCAGCCAGAGAAGTGGAGCGGCTGCCAAGGAGAACAGAGCTTTGTCACGGGGGCGACGGGCTTCTCAGTGTCGGTGCTGGGCCTGTTTGACCTTGCAGCTGGCAAGCTCTCCTGGGTGTGGGTAAAGAAGGGAGGGGAAAGAAACCGCTTTAGAGCCTCTCTTCCTCCCAACTCAGATTTTTGATAAGCGAACCAGGAAATCCAAGCAGTCTTCAGAAGAAACTTTCTAGTCATCAAAACCACTTCACCATCTTCAGTTTCATTGTTCCTTTCTTCACCCCCCCGCCCGAAACCATCCATCTTATCCAGGATTCCCTCATTCTTCTTTTAGTTTAGTCCCTAATCGTTTTATGAGAATAATGTACTTAAAAGTATTTTCTTAAGGTTTGTAACGAGTGTTTGCCTTGTGTCCTCATTCCAACGTGTTTGCGATCGCTCCGCTCCAGGAAGCACTGAAATGCCGTCTTGTGAGCATGACGTGAACGGCTGTTTTGCTCCAGCCGCTTTTCTTGTACAACCACGTGGATGGACTGGGTGTCCTCAGATCTTTTCCATCTTCAGTTTCTATGACTGTGGAATAAATGTTCAGATAGAAACTTCACTTTCGATGGACTGCTGGCATTGTCTTTGGGGATTCAAACGTGGATGTGGTCCCGCGCCTTCCTGACTGGAGGCCATTGATTCTATGATCTGTGCTGATTTCCTGGGTATCAATAATCCAAAGTGGCACAAAATCTGCTCAGAAAACTCAGAGCCCTGGCATCATGAACTAGACCAGAGGTGGCTTCATCTGCGAGAGACTTTCGGGAAAAGCCACGCTATTAAGAGAGGTCTGAAAAACACTGCCCTACCCACCCTCATTTAGTAATTCAACAAACGTGGGCTTGTATTTGTGTGCCAAGGGCTGAGACACAATGGCGAAAGAGACGGGTGTGGTCTCTAACCTCAGGGGCCTTCTCTCAATCTGTCCTTTTCACAGCCTGTAAAGACAATACTGTAAGAGCTAACATTGGTTGATCACTTATTTTATAAACCGTGATCTCCCGTAATCCTCCTTATAACCTCTTGACACGTGTACTCTAGGCCCAGTCTGGAGCAGACACACTAGACCTGTAGTTTACAGATGGAAAAACTGAGGACAGGGGGATTCTGTAAGTCGCCTAAGGCCACCTTGTAATAGTAGCAGCAGAGATTCTTTACGCAGGTGGTGCAGTTTCCAGAACAACCACACAGGACGGTCAGGATTCTCCTTCCTCTAACTCCCCTTTAGTCCTTCTGCCAATCACCTCTGTCTGAGGCCTCAGCCTGGCTCCCAGCTCCACAGAGAGGGAACCTGATGTGTAACTGCGCCTGCGCTGGTCCACTCAACTCAACACGACCCCTGAGTCTCACAGAAATAGTTTTAGGCACCTCTTTTTGCTTCCTAGTCTGACCAAGAACTGGCGTAAACACAGCTGCAAATCTCTCAGCAGGCCTGCAGTCTCGGGCGTCCTGCCGTCCCGACGACTCAGGCAGTTTTGGCTGCTGGCAAACTTGTCACGAATCTGCTGGCTGGGTGCGTTCTTCACACACATTATTTTGGAATATACCCAAGTCAAGTCCCATAAAAATATAACCCTACTCTAGCCTGATTCAACTGCCAAATTACCCAACGATGTTTTGCATCACTCAGTCATTCGTTCATTGGATGATTTTAGCCAGTACTGGAGCTAGCTGCTGGAGGTAGAAAGATACAAAAGCAGATTCCAATCCCATGGAACTCAAGTCTACTGGGGAGACACAAACTGGCAAAACAATGTGGCCTGTACTCTGATAAAGAAATGCACACCAGGTACTATGTATGGGAACAAAGAAATCACTTTCCTGCATCTACGTACGTGTGTGGTGGAGGATAACGGGCAGCCCAGGTAAAAAAAACCTACACAAAGCCCCAGAGTTGGGAAACCATCGCAATCAGGCAACTCAGGAACATCGTATAGTTCAATAGGACAGAAATATAAAGCACAAGGTGGGTGGTAAGTTATGAAGACTGGAAAGAGAAAAGTAGAGGCAAGATCACTGTGCTAACCTGGATTTGTAACCCAAAGACTAGAGCAGGGGTGTCAAACTCATTTTCACCGGGGGCCACATCAGCCTTGCGGTTGCCTTCAAAGGGTCGAATGTACTTTTAGGACTGTATACATGTAACTGCTCCTTAACCGTTAAGCAAGAGCTTAGTGCTGCCGCCGGGTAGAAACAAGGTGCCGGGCCAGAGAAAACAAGGTGGAGGGCCGGATTCAGGCCTCGGGCCTTGTGTTTGCCACCTGCGGACAGGAGGAACCGTTAAAGGATTTTTAATATGAAGAGGAACATATTTAAAAGATCAGAATCCTCACCACTGGGTGGAAATGCTTCTCATTCACATGCATTTCGTTTGTTTGCAGGGCAGTGAGCAAATGAAGTTAGATTTTCGATGTTTTGGAATGACTTAGCCATGCTATCACTTAACCAGGACTGCTGGACTTAGAAACAGAGGCAAATATATGTGGCCTAGATGCCAAAGAGAACGTCAGTCTTATCCTAGACACAGGAAAAATGTAGAAGGAAAACTGACCCCTCGATTTCTTTATTCATAATAAAAGTTACTATTTAGCAGTGCCGGGCACCTGCCCATCATAACCTGCTGCCTAAGTAGTCTGTTTGCCCCCAAGCCAACAAAGGGATGCTCCAGACTGCCCTGTGAGCACACAGCAGCAACGGGAAGTATCGCAGTGCTGACTGCAAGTGCACTGTGTCCAGCAGCGGGGCCTGACCCCATTGTGGCTGTGTGTGTGGGTGTGTGGAGACAAGGAGTTGAGGGGCTCGAGGGACCCGTGACCTCTTTGACGACACTTTAAGATTCCCATTAAACTCATTTCTTAACCCATACCACATGACTGTGAAATTCATCACAGGTCTTGCTGAGTACAGGTACTGACCACAAAAGGACATGGCATTTGTCCTTACCCATCATCTAGGACAGGTGATGATCCAGAAGGGGTCTATTTTATGCAACCCCACGCCAAAGATATGTAAGACTTCAGGCTGGCTGGTTAGAATAAACTTAAAATTCAAGAACTGGCAACTTAAAGTGCCAGACAGCCTTATATTCCCTGGCAAACCAATCAGTCTCTTACGCCGACAGTGAACTACGGAAGAGAACCAAGAATAGCCAAATAAACCCCCATCTTTTAAGCAGAATCTCTCCCAGAACAGATTCAATAAAACAACTGGGAGAAAAGTGCTTCAATCAATCAAAGAAATAACTAATCACAGTTAGCCTCTTATTCTAGGTTGATTATTTCTGTTCAAGAGGATTCTATTCTAGAACAGCAGGTATAAATCAACTAATAATGACAAATACAAAAGTTTCAAAGAAAAACACAAACACAAAAGCAAATTGAATCCTTCTTTACTTGAAGCTTGAGGAATATAAAGTTTTACAAGGAAATTATAGAGAATCTTCCAGAAAACAGGGATCAGAACCACCTGTGTGGAGAGGCTGACAAGAGAAACCCACAGCTCACCCAGGTCCCCTGAATCGGGTTCCCGGAGCACCCAGTAGCTCTCTGTACCATCTCGGTGCTATTCCCCACCCTCTCCGATCTTGATTCCATTTGGAGATAAAAGGGACTGCAGTATCTGAAATAAACATGCCTCAAGAAATTTACAGAACTTAACAAGCAGAACATTCAAAACCTAGATAACTTCAACAAGGAGGCCAGCTGATCTTAGTAAGTTACTTGGCTAGTGAATAAAAAATGAACTGTGTCATCCTGGAAATAATTTCATTAAGGCTTCAAACCATCCGGGAAAGAATAGCACAACTGTAACATTTTGACCCAAGTTTACAAAAAGTTTACTATCCGAATCAAGAAAGGCTTGTGCCCGTCGACAGCTTATTTCTAAAAGATCGCACACGTATCCCTTCCCCAAACAGCCATGTGTCTCGTCCGCTCCCTATTCCCTTCTCCACGCCAAAAATGCCAACTCCACTTCTGCAGGTGGAAGAGACAATCCAAGGTTTTAAAGGGAGCCTGAAGACGAAAATGTTGAAAAGTCTAAAAGCAGGAAATAAACAAGGCGGGTAGGGAAACAAATAAGAGTTGTTTATTTCTAATTCATTCTATAACCTAAGACTTGCATTTACCAGTCCTTTCCCCTGACGTCAGCTAGCTACGAAAGAACCTAGAGGTCAAGCCTGTAAGGACAGGTAGTTGACAAAGTGCCCTGTGAGTGACGGTCAGGAAGGGAAGAGGTAGAGGTTTGATGGTTAATGAGAAAGTGCCCGTGGAGCCAGCCCCTCCTCTTCTCCTGGCTTGGATCAACCGATGTAGATGCGATGGAAATCATTGGCACCAAAAGCAGCGTTGCACTTGGGACACTTGCGCTGGCGGGTGTCATAGCGTGTCTTCACACACTCAAAGCAGAAAACGTGAAAACACTTGGTAAGCACAGCGTCCTTTTTCCGCATGTTGCAGCACGGACAGGTCAGGCGTGCCTAAGAAAGAAAGGGGGTCTGAGCAACCACAAAGGTTTACGATCCGAACGGCTCGCAAACACAAGCAGACAACAAAATCCACTAAGCGCTAAGGACCATTTTTCTCCCCCAAAATAAACCATTCTCTGGTTATATGCATGAAAAGAAGTTCACTATTTTCCCAGTCTGTTAGCAGGCCACTTCAGACCCTGATTAACAACAACAACAAAAAAACAAACCCACAAAGCAATCACTGACATAGTTTTTCTGACCTTGTAATCCTTAATCTCCTCCATCAGAATCTCATCACATTTGGGCACATTATCTGGCTTCTTTGTGGTCTCCAGCTTCCTTCTGAGTCTGGAGATGTCCTCCTG